>DWFO01003595.1:0-12140 GCA_018246595.1 Mimoniades nurscia nurscia | reverse complement strand
GATGTAAAATCACACGCTAAAACAATCTCTTTTGAGTACATGATAAAGTGTAAAATAGTACGTTACCAACAAAACGCAACGTCTGTTTCGAACAGTTTTCGAAACGGTGCGCTTGTAAGCGTACAAAAATAAATGCGTACACACTTTCCACTCACGCTTCAAATGCAAAACATTGTATATTCAACTCGGAAGCAGATGAAAATTAACTTTAATTGTATATATAAATAAGATTGATATTCAAATACATTGAACAGGTGGTTTGGTCGTTTCGTATGGGAGTAGCAAGCGATGCGTCACGAACATGGCGGCCGTTGGATCGGGTCATCGAGCTAAGCAGAACTACTTTGTTTTTCGTACTATATATATACGTGTAGATTGTACTACGCTGTTGCCAGCCAGCCGCGAAGGTCACTCGACTCGCCCACGCCTGTGTGCGTCGTGTACATACTACGAGCGGCGACGAGCAGATAATAATAATTGAAGTTTCTTTATAGAACGTCTATGTTATTGATTATGCCACGCTTTCTTTGGGTGAATGACTTGTGCCGCTAACTGCGACGCATTATGCGATCGGAGATCGATTGACGGAACGGATAGGCAGACCGGACAGGACGATTGATGTTTTTATTTTATTATACACAACATTACTTTAATACACATGACTGTGTAACAGATAATACAGACATATTTAAATATGGAACGAAAGTAACATGTGGGCGGAATTTTAAAGACATTTCTCGATCGTTCTGGAGAATTCCGTCCGTTGATACCTATGAATCCGGTTAGCAACGAGCCCGGTATGTAATTGTGACCGTGTTATCATCGTTAATCTAACGCTTATACGCTTATCCGTGCGTATTTATCCTGTGTACGTATGAATACGTCTCTGTATTATGTGTTTTATAGAAGTTTCCCTTGCATTCTTTTATAATGAATGATTGCAGCTGCTTAGGGACACACAACAATGGGAGAGTCAAAAATCTCCGAAACCTAGGTGCGTGTATGAAGAAAGTGATAAATGTCACGACAAGTGAGGTTTGCAAGTATGCCGCTGTTTGGCGCTCTGTATTCTGTACCTACGCCCTTGTGACGTCATGCCGAGTAATAATAATAAATTATTTAGTATCAAGCGAAGTGCAATTTTAATTTTATCACGACGTGACCGATTAGGAGTTACAACCCATAGCAATATTCAACATATTATATACCTACAATTTATCAAAATTTACTTTCTAAATAGCTTCGATAAAACGGTTTCTGAAGAATTTTGATAAAATCACATGGCAAGATAAAAATCAAAAAAGATAGCAACGAAAGGCTTTAGGTAAGGTAGGTATGTATACATACTACATATATATTTGGTCGAATTCCATTTAGACGCAATGAATTTCCCACGGGGCGCGAGCTCCCCTCGCAGCTCGGGGTCGTCCGATATGCCGCTTTCAAACTTTTTAATGGATTTAGGACATGCCACTACAAGGTCAGCTAGAGGCACGAGATCACTGTAAGGAAATAGAAAATGCTTTATCATTTTAGAAACGAACCTGTCAGTTATAATTCTATTGTTAAAGTCGTTTTGCAATAGTTAAGTTACAATTATTGCCACTTGTCATTGACCCGGAGATTGTTGTATGTACCATGTCGAAGATTTTAATTTTATTAAGTTGCGATGACAATTGAGTGGCCCTACGCTCCGTCTATACCCTGCCAAGGACTTGAATGTACCCACTACGTATAGTAGAATTTCATCCAGCAGGTACCCGGACCCGCTGCCAAGGGACCGGAAGCAAACATCTCGAAAAGGGACCGAGGGAATTCGGCGGCCGAGGCGCACGTTTCAGCCCGCGGATAACAATTGGCAACGCGAACAATGGCAGTTGCGAAGTGCTTACTACCTGCAGGCACATGGACGAGGGGGGCAAGGGATGGGGTTTAATATTTTCTTTACCTTTGCCATCTACGTATCCGTTTAGAAAACTGTTGACGGAATGCGATCAAGGTATACTTTAACGTGTTGCCGACGTGAGACCGGTAGCACTCGTCCCTGGTCTAAGTCTGACATCTTGCGTTTGTTAAACATATACATATGTACCCACAACAGAAATATGAAGCGCTTTGCAATAACAAAATACAAAATCACCGCCATTATATGTTTTAGCGATGAACACGTGTCTCCCATCAGAATGATAATGGTTGTAGCCATACTCTGCCACGCCGGCCGAGTGCGGGCTGGCATGGCAGTCTTCACGCGATGTAGGAAACCAAATAAATTACATACATATATTATAGCAATATGTATATATGTATTACGTAAGTCGAGATTCTAGCCATGAAATTTAGGGATATAATTTACAAACATACATATATTATATATCATAAAAACAGTATTCACGTGCCATCACACTACCGCACGCTGTAAGAGTAGGTACATAATAACGATTGCGTCACAGCTAGAGATAGCCGGTGAATGGTGAGGCGGTTTGTAAATACACGTTTTAGTGTTCGTATATCGAAACAAGCGAATAACGACCGCAGTATATATACGTGTGGCACAATAGATCTGCGGCGGGGGCGCGCTAGTGAGACTCGCCACGTTCCGCAAGCTGGGAGATGAGAATCGAATATTTCATCGTATTTTATTTGTCATACCAACCGTGCTGTATCGACATAAAAGTGGAGTATCTTCTTCAAAATCGTATGTGCCATTAATTAGTAGAATTGTTCGCTTCAACATTAGCCACAATACACACGTACAACCCAGAAAGAAATATTAGTCTTTAGGCTTGATTTAAGATTCCAGTCGAGTTATTAAAACTGGCACTAGTAGGATTAACTAATTTCCCGTGCCCAGTAGCAGTGGGCAAGTAAAAGCAATTGCAGCCAGATAGAAATTCACTTTCCACATCTGTTTAGACGTTAAAAAAATTAAATGAAACGTAACATAGCGCCTGTACTTCCCGAAGAGGTAGGCAGAGGAATGTACAACACTCCCGCGTATCACCAGTTACGTTTACGTCCCACTATGTAATAGGTGGTGAGCCTATTGCCATACACCGGTCACATATCCAGACTTCGAGCCACTACTAGAAAATCGAATTTAGAAAAATTTTGTAGTGCCCGACCCGGGAATCGAACCTATAACCTCCCGATCGGCAAACGCACTTACAACCAACACGACCAACAGGGCAGTAAAAAAATTAAATTAACTTCTTAGATTTGTTCACATTCTTATTCAATCACAATTTGATTGTAATACTGGCCTAGGGGCTGATGACAGTTGCTGCTGAGTTGTGGGATCGTGGGTTCGACTCCCACCCGGAACAAATAATGTCTCAATCGCGAGTATGTTCTGTTCCTGGGTGTGAAATATAAGTACATATGTATGTGATTGGAAATGTCATCATGGAAAGTTCATCAGCTGCCTTGACACCATACACACAGTCCGCCTAGTTTGGGAGCAGATAGCAGTGTGTGACGTGTATGTAAAAAGCGTGTAAATGAGAAAAATAAACATTAAAAAGAGACTTATTTTTCCACCGACATCTACATACCGAATACAAATCACGCGAATTTGACACATTCGACGCTCTTAATGTCGGACGCTCGCTCGGAATATAGACACATCCATGTCTACACACATTTGTGTGTGTGTGCCAATTGATACAAATGGTATCATTAAAGACATTCGAACGACGATCGCCAGCGCCACTTTACGAAGGCTGATACCTACCTACCATACCCACCTGTCTGTGCTCAATTATCTATGGGCAACGCGAGCAACTGTGCGCCAGGCGACAAAAGGACAATGAAACTCAACGATTTTATTAATTATCAGGTAATTATACCGATTACAATAATAACCCTAATCTATAGTACATCTAATCTATAACAAAACTTTAATGAACAGTTAGTAGGTCGACAGAAATAACCGGTGAAACAAACGCGGCACGCACTTATAACAAACAATTCATTTTATTATCATTGTTGTTGTACTGTTTTCTGAATCGTAAAACGAAAACATCTGTTGCTTAAAATGACGATACTTAATGGTAACGACGCATCCGTGACATTAAATAAGGGTTCAGTTCTGTTGCGGACGGAACACTCGTTGGAGTCAGGTGATCGGTAAAATCGATATGTTAATAGAAAAATTATTACTCCGTCACCTGACCCAACGCCCGACCCACGCGCATGTCCTTGACTGCTCTCCCGAAATAATCACTCGTCGCCGACCCGACGCGACGTATCCCGATGCAGTCTCCCGCATCTCGCTCGTGACACGTGGTGTTTTTTGTGTGTGAAGTTATTCCTGGACGCGGCCAGATCGCGCATGGTGCCCATGAAATATACATTCATAAGTTAATGACCATAATTCGACCCCGAGACTCATCATTAAGAGATACTGGTCTCTAACGCGGGATTAAGGTTTACCTTTTCTTTCCTATATCTTTTAAAAGCAATAACAATAATCAGATGGGACGACACACAAACTTATTGTCATACTTACAAGAATCCTTTACAAAGCAGAGTCTGTACTGTGATAACCGGACAGCTGATAAGCTACATACATATTATATTCTTAAGCACATATTCATAGAGATAACTTTACATCCAGAAATGAAACAAATACTTATGATTATTACGCAATTATTTAGCTTGGGTGGGAAGAGAACCCACAAACATGGGATCAGAAGTCAGATTAAGTCTTTGCCACTAGACCTAACCTCTATAGCCACAAGCTAGAACAGTGGCTAAGTATATTTCACGATTAGTCACACTACCATCGTCACTGAAAGACTTGGATAGATTGTTAACATCAATAATAATCGGTAATATATCATCTTGGTTTGTTGTACGAAAATCGTAATTTTGTAATGTCTCCCAGTAATTAATGAAAGTCAAATAACAACGATAATTATGACCACTGTAATGAATGACCACTGTAATGATGACCACCACAATAATGACCACTACAATAATGACCACTGTAATGATGACCACTAAAATGTTGACGACGACAATAGTTGCTTTCACGTGAACCGCCGATAAAGTTGTTGCAAAACACGACGACGAAAACAACAACCATTTTTGCACACTCAAATTACATCGATATCCGAAACCATAATAATCATCGTACGTCGAAGTGATTTCGTAACGACAGCAAAGCGATTTCAACGAATTACGTTATTTGAGCATGTTAAAATCTAAACTGTTGAACTGGTCAAAGACGGAACTATGATATATATGTTAATATATACTATGTCATAATATACTCAAATGATAGCGAACTACCACAGACGGTTGTTTTTCTATAATACCTATATATCTTTGCGGTAATTGCGTGTGCAATAATATGTTTTCCTTTACCGAAATATATTTGGCTATATATTGACGACGAAAGAAAGAGACATGATTATATTATACCTACGTGCGCAATTATTCAAGCGTTACTATAGAACATAAATGTAATAGCTCCATGTGTAACGACGTATGAGCATACTAAAACCTAAACAAACTTCATTCGCTCGGTAGGGATTGTTAGTTGGGTGCATGGGTACGTTGGACGAGCGCCCGCCGGCCCGCTGACGCGCAGTGGACACGTGACTCCTCCCGCGCGCTGCACGCGGCCGTGTGCGGCGCTACAACAATACTGTGGACCGGCCAATGCATGCGTTCCGTACAACAATACACGAGCTAATGGGACATTTGAGAGCGAACGTAAGTTCTTGGCGCTACCAAAAACATTTTCCAATTTTGTACATGTGTACGTCTCTCAATTCGTATTCCGTTGAACGTGAAAAATAATATCTATCTTCCTCTGCCTAACCATTCGGAGACATACAGGGTGATGTTATGTTACGTCGTATTAAAAAGATTTTCAGTTCACATATCAAGAGCCAGATTTTTAATTTATATATCACGAAGAGACAGAACGTGAAACACGTGAAAATATAAGCTTTACACAACATAAATATTGGTAGGTATAAACGTCTCTGGACAAGTGAAGTCGTAACTAAATACAAAACAAAGAACAAGTAACAAAAAGAGGCTCGGTCACATACGTCTAATCGGTTATCAGCGACTGTGTGTTTTGCTTAAATGTTTTCCTAATGACTGTTTGCATTGTTTTCCCGGCCCTTATCTCGTAGTGTACGCAGCCTTACGCGATAAAAACGTGCATTACATATTAAACCATATATCAATATCAATAAGGATCATAATGCATTATTTCTTAATACGCAATTCGCTCAATTGAATTCATTTATCTAAAACTTATAAGCTCTAGAATACTCTAGATCCATCCGGCAGCACAGTATTTTTTGTGACACCGTCAACACAATGACATACCAATATTGTTTTGTAAATTTTGTAAAGTTGAAAATATTCGCTAAGGTCATATGAAAAATGCACACGTGTTAACGGTCAAATATTATATAAAGATAGGGTTAAATTCGAAGAGAAGATGCAGGACTTAAAAATTTGAAATACGGGTTGAGGAATTACATTAGATTAACTTATGTTTAAATGCAAACAAATTCGCGATATACAACTAGCTAGAAAAGTACTTACAGACTACACAATTATATGTAACCATTCCATAACCATTACTCATAGTTACTCATAAGTTAATATGCCTATGTTATTTTTCACCTCATTCTATAGAACAGGACTTCAATACACCGTCATACACGTCTCGCGCTGTCCTCCCGATGAGACCTACGTCGTACAAGGGAACATGTTGACAGAACACGGAAATGTCCTACCATTTAATCGACGTCCGAGAGTTACATTTCATTTCCCCAAACGTCCCACGAGTCCGCTACAATAGTTTGAAAATAAACTACACGGTGCTCGGTGGCGCTGCCGAGCCGTCGGTTTCGACAGGTCTGCATGTTACACGGAAATCTCATGTAACCGTAAACAGCTAAATCGGCCAATTAGTGCTAATTTGCAGTTCTCTTGAAATATTAATGCGTTGCGTTTTACAAATTAATTTCATGTTATATACATAGTTCTTTGAATATTAAAAAAAAAGGTCCAAATCCATTAACAACATAAAAAAATTCATTTTGGGAAAAATCATCAACAGTTATCTCTTTGACAATGTTCTCGCCTTAATAGAAATATAATAAATTCCGAGCCACCATAATATCTTACCACAACAGAGATAATATAACGTCAACACTTTTTAAACTATCAGATTAATTAATTATACGAGAATAGATATCCAAGTAACATCAAGTCACAATTAATGTGAGGTGAAGTCATTAAGAAAGTTCTAGATTTCAAATAAATTTGCGAACACACTAATAAAGTGGGGGTCGTAATACTGATCCAGCAGAAAAAACAGCGAGCCCGGGGGATAACTGAATTACCGTCGTGTTTGCGTGCGTGCGCCTTGGGAGCCGGCCAGGGGGGCTCCGAGCACCGAGCCACATTAGGCACCAGTCAGAGAGCTAGCGAGCAATAAACATGAAGACATAGCTTACGGATTTGCATAGTACATGATAAAACTAGTTACACAAGACAAGTTTCAAAAAACATGTACAGCAAGCTAGCAAACACGTTAAACACAATGCTAGTTGAACACGACAATGTCACATCATACAGCCTTCGTTACATAAATACAAAACATAAGAAATAAAATGCGTCTCATAAGACGGGTTAGATTAGACTAAGAGGTAAGCGCTCTTTGCGGACAAGAACTTAAAATGTCTTCCACAACGCTGATGTTGAAAAAACAGAACATGTTTAGACCTGTCATGATCACTGTCAAACAATGTACAGGAGTGAGTGACAGAGCAAAAGTGTACCCACGAGGCTCGAGAGCGGATTATACCAGTAACTAGTACTTGAGCTCCGTCGTGAGTGGAAGATGAATAAATTAATTTGGAACAACTAGTGTCCAGTGTAGTCGAGTAGCCGGCAGTGGAACTGTCGCTCGGCGGGCGTCGACGAAGCCGGAAGATCTATGCGTGTAGGTACTGAACAAATTTTAATAATAAAAGTCCCAGTTACAAGCGACATTGGAAGCGAAACTTGGCAGCGTACTCTACATCTGAAAACATTTTTGGCTACGAAATTCATGTAATTTTTGTCATATAAAAACATGCTTATGTTCGTATGAAAATAAAAAATCCCATTGGAAATTCTTTATTTTTTGCTTGACAGATATCCCTTCGTAATTATGCCGTAAACTTTGTCAACTCGTAGAGAAAGTGATGTAACCATATTTTCTCTCTTTTTATAAACAATAATTTAAAAAATAAATTGTCCCAAAAGAAAAAGTGAACATTAAATTCACAAAAGAACATTCATATTAAAAAAAACTATTTATTTATTTATTATTTCTTATTTCATTGATTAGAACGGTATTGAACCAGTTATACTAATCAATCAAGTGATATTACATACAATAAGAAAATAATGCGATTAATAAAGAGATGAATTAGCATAAAATACAAAATAATCGATTTAAACATTTTAAGATGACCAAAGATATGAATGTCAATTCGAATAAATAATATAATACATTTCGTCAAAATGAAACAATAATAATACAATTTAAATTATGATGTCAAATGTAACATCAGGTCGTTAAACAAGGAAAAGGTGGGCAGAGAAATGTAGTACATTCCTGCTATCTTTATGTAGCACGATGGAATAGGTGGTGAGCCTATTGCCATACACCGCGAATGTATAAGTATATATTTAGAAATACATATATATGTATGTGTGTCACGTACATATTTATTAGCTAAAACCGTCTTCATTCAATCACAAACTTTCTAGAGGTGATAGGGAAGATCCTTTTAGATTGATTTATATCATACGAATATCAAACACGTCCTAAATTGACTAGTCTACACGCTATGAATTGTCACAAACGACTATTATCCTTCAGCTGACTGCAAATTTATACAACAAAATAGTCCTACAATACATTTTATAAAATATAGAAAATTATTCAGGGGAAATAAGCCTTCATCAAGGGAGTCACAAAGGGTACCCTACCGTACTTCAAAGGGATAAAAGCCCCACGACATTACACAGGACGCCATATGCCGGGCTAGCGGGTAGAATGTCGCATTCTTAGACCACCCTGTACAGCTTTGATCGATAGGAGATTTTGGAATTCCAGTTTGACTTTTTTGGATAACATTAAAAAGTTAACACAACATTACGCCCATATTTCCAAGGGTTGGGAACAGGAAT
The DNA here is from genome assembly GCA_018246595.1 of Mimoniades nurscia nurscia. Taxonomy (NCBI): domain Eukaryota; kingdom Metazoa; phylum Arthropoda; class Insecta; order Lepidoptera; family Hesperiidae; genus Mimoniades; species Mimoniades nurscia. The sequence continues at coordinate 2,924 of DWFO01003595.1, read as the reverse complement.
GTGTTACACTCGCACCATTCAATAAGTCAAATTATACATCCCATCACGATATACATAAGATGGAGCTTATTGAATGGTTACATTTCAGAAAAATGTTCATACTATAGCAATAGATATCGAGCATCGATAAAATAAAATCACTCTCCCCCATTACATCTAAGAAACTTCAAATGACATTGGAATGTCCCCCGAGTTTACAGACTAGAAAATCCCTAAGGACGTCAGCGGGAATCTGATCAATAAGGCTGGGCTGAGCTAGCTTAACGTTTATAATATGGGTTTTTATAAGCCAGTTTTGAAGGACTGCGGAAAAGGTTAAATCTCTCTCCAGTGGATGGCATAACCTTGAAAGTCTGATATACTTTCTATATTCAAAGGAGTTTCGTACCTACATACACATCTTAATAGAAGCGCTTAAAAGGAACATAGCCATTAAAACATGCTTGCCTGTTGCTCGTTGGTGTTATTTAACAGCGACATACAAATAAATACAATAAAAATATAATTCTACAGTGGATTTAATGCATAAATGTTACGTAGCAGGCCAGGGCTTGGACCTTAATCAATCTGAAATAAGACTCGTATTTAACATGTAATTATTTCAAGGTTGTTGTTCTTGGTGATAATGCCGATGATGATAATAATGATGATGACGACAACAAAGACAAAAATTATGAAATAATTAAATACGACAGAATGCTATTGCACACAAAGTCAACATTATAGCAAACGTGTTCAGTAGTAACTTGTGAGTGACAATGTCGTATGGCGCGGATGACGTAAATTGATTGTGAAATAATGCAATCTTATCAGCGGTGTCATCGCACTTGAAACATTGGTGTCACAGACTTTGTACCTCTGCATGTGTAACTGTGAAGAGCGCGGGGCCGGCGGCGCGACAGATAGCCGCGGACCAGAGAAAGTTATCGGTTCACGTTCACTTCGCGGTACAAATGCTGTTGCATATAGAACTGTTGCAAACACAACGATTAATGTATGATTGCTGCTATATAAACCTACAAATATTAGATATTTATGAAGTAATAATAATATAAAACGTCGTGGGTGTATGAAGAGTGATGAGTTTGGATAAAACACGCGTGTTTGCATCAATTGTCCTACAGCTCAGTAGGTAAGAATTGGACAACTCGATTAGCTTGAGGTTGTGGAACAAATATTCAGGAATTGTGCTTTTGGTTCATGCTCAGATTGGAACAATAATATCTCACTCTTGTTTTTAGATTTGAATGGCTACATACTATTTACCCTCTGTTACGTTGCTGTTTTTTGCACCTGCACTGTCGATGATTCTAGATTATTTTTATTGTTTGATTTTACGTCATCTACAAGAATAACTGACTGCCTCATTGGCCGGACGGTCTCTAGTTTCGGTTCCGTTTCGGGCACTAATGGATTTTTTTAACTTTGAACCTAACTTAGATTTTCTAGTCGAAATTTCTAGTAATGGCTCAGAGTATGGATATGTGCCCGGTGCATGTCAATAGACTTAGTCACCTATTCCATAGTGGGTCGTAAACGTAACTGGTGAAACGTGAGAGTGTTCTACAATCCTTTCCACTTTCTTGGATTACAGGCGTCAAGTTACAATCTTTTTCGTAATGTTTTAATTAATAAACCCTATTAAAATTTTTTTTGTTAAAGCACCACTGTTAGAGATAGCAGCAGATGAAACAGCACGATTAGGGAAATAAATACAATTATTAAATTAAAATGCTGTTATACAAAAAATGGGTCACTTACTTATGATTATCTCTATGAAAGGAAATGATAAGACGTTATTCATATAGTTGTTCAAATACAAACTGCGTTCAATCTCACTCCATGTGTATGTATTTCCTTATCAAGTAGAATTCGCTTTATGTCTGATTGATTCAAGACGTGGTCGATTGGGTCACGATTCTCAGAAAATTGGACAAAAATGATGTCATGCCCAATTGGACTATCGCATTCGGCCTTCACGTCACAAGTATCAGGTACAATTGCGAACGATACAAGTAAATTGGGCTCTAATGGCGATTAAATATCGCTCGGTATAACGGTGCAGGATCACATCGGGAGAGAACATACGAACAAGTTACTAATATACAAGAGAGTTTTGCGTAATGTTATCTGTAGTAAATAAATGTCTGCCAACCTTCGCTTTTGGCAGAGTTACAGAGTATCATCTTATTATTTTGATCATTTTGTGATGAGCCCTGGGTCTAACAGAGGGATGATAAACGAGTGGTATTACAACAATTGAAATAATAATACATCGTCCCAATGATGACCGTTATCCTCAGTCAGTCAAGGTCCGCTGCCATGCCTACGCCCTAAAACAACGAAGCGTAAGCTACATAAATTTTAACACACAGTAAGGACATAGGAACAGTTGTCGAAGTTTCAGTGATTAAAATTCGATTCCAGTAAGTAGGTGTATCCTATCACAAAAATACAATGTCGTCATTCGCTATTTCTGTAACCTTAAAAAAAGGATATTTGGTCAATTCATAATCGTTAAAGGCGCGGTCATTTCTTGAAAGTTAAACATAGGTATTTAATTATATCCACGTGTTCCCAGTAATGTTCGACCTCTGAGCGATCTGTAGGTCTGCCTGACCTTGTCGCAAGCAATTAACGAAACTCTCAGCACGGTTGACCTTGGTGTGACATTGTTACAAAACTTGAGCTCGTTTATCTGATGGTGGCCTGGTGGTAGTGTCTCAACAACTGGGGAATGTAATAAATTATACTTTTATAACCTGACACTTGCAACATGACGCAAGGGTTTCGAGAGACGTAAGTACCAGTGGTATATACAAAGTACATCTAGTAATCAAAACTAGAAAAGAAAGAAAGAAAGAAAGAAAGAAAGAAAGAAAGAAAGAAAGAATTCATTTATTTTTGGCTTACATTGCCCCTAT
>DWFO01003594.1:0-12140 GCA_018246595.1 Mimoniades nurscia nurscia | reverse complement strand
GTAGTGTTCGACCCGGGAATCGAACCCGGGACCTCCCGATCGGCAGTCGCACTCGCAACCAACACGACCAACGAGGCGGTCAAGTAAAAAGATATTACAAAAAAAATATTATCAACCTATCTCAATCCACAGTTCAACATACACCTTCCCTACCAGCGTCGTTGCATGCCTTCCTCGGTTAGCAGTGGCCAGCTTATGTATGCAGCTTTTCACTGATCGTCATGCCACCTAACTTTAAGGTGTTCTACTAAGTTTGCCAAGCTGCAGTATCCAAAATATACACAATACGATAAAATACGGCAAGGTATTTGAAATAAGCAGACTGCGACAGCTTCAAAATAAACTCTACTTATATTTATCTAGACGTTATTGAATTAGATGATCCTAGTTCCAATAACTCCCGACTCCATCAATTATAAAGTTCGGCGCAGTCAAAGGCGTTGGCTTCAAGAACCGTTTCAATATTCACGAAGCTAAAGTTGGAAATGCGATGTCAATTCGAATAATATTATCAAGAGCTTGTTCGTATTGTTTCGTAAATACTTCACGGAAATAATAATTGAATTTGTGATCGATCTGCTGTTAGACATGGCGACATATTTTTGTCTAACAGTAGAATTGAATACATATCCACTTCGTAATGTTCATCATCAGGCTACTACAGATTACTGCAAGACATATACCTCCTCTGTAGAGTTATGGCCATAATCCACACCCGGGTCAAGCGGCTAGGGGATCGCAAATCATAGTTTCCGCTCCGCTTGCGCTCCTGCCCTGCTGCTAGGATGTAGCTGCGCTTAGGCAGACCGCGATACACCGCGAGCTGCCAGCCTGGTGTAAGCTAAGTTTAAGCTTGGTGTTAGTTATATATAAATAGTGCGTAGTTCTAGTAAATCATGTTCCTTACTTCAATATCAAGAAGTAAAATTATTAGGTAGGTACTACCATTGTAGGTACAATAAAGTCGATTTTAAAGTTAAACAACATCACTATGTATATCCATATTCTTACAAAACAAACGTAACGACCGAAATCACGATATTAATACATAAACGCAAAACAAAGTAACCCATGAAAGATATGTTTTACGCGTTCGCGAATAAATCCATGATGGCGTCGTAATTTTCGATACAATGGCACCCATAACATTTACAATATTTCGCGCTATCGTGAACTCTATTCGTACTTACATAAGGCGAGTATTTCAACATTTGCAAGTTGTTATGATCGGTGAAGAAAATGTGTCAGCTCGCTTCGTTTTATTGGTTCTGTTGTTCAGTTTGTGACATTCCGACTTGATTGTTCGACTTTGAGCGTTTATGCATTATCCGATTCTATATCGACTTTAGCCTAAGAGGTCTTTAGTCTACAACACATGATAAACTACTTTTGAAGTTACTGAATTCTTCTCTTTTGAATTTTCTAAGACAATTTGATATCTCGACTGAATATTTTACTTGATATATTTATCTGACTTGCGAAAAAGGTTTAGCGGTAGATATTTAGTTCTGTAATATTGAATCGGATAATGTACATACAAGTTAAGGGTGTTATAGTTAATCCACTAATCGAAACATTGGAATGGATAGCTTCTACTAATACTGGGATGACTTTGGCTAATGCGATATTACGAGTTAATGGTACTTCGTTGGAAAGATTGTTAGTCTTTTCTGAGGGCTTTATGATTTCCGTTATAATGCTATATGAAGTTTTTTGTGAATTGATTATTTGTTATACTAGTATGAACTCTCACATGACCAATTTCGCACTATTTACACATAGAAAGAATAACCCGATATTTACCTTCGTGTTCTATTTTTGAATTATCTTCGTCCGAAACCTGACAGATCCAATTTGACGTAACAAAGGTAAAAATATCAACTTGCAAAAGATATAATTAATTGTACTTAAATTATATATAGGTTAATTGAATAGTAGGTACGAGTACATTGAATCTTGTCAAAAACTCTTGGAGATGTTATTTAAAAATAATACAATTTGATAAGAAGATTGTCTTGAGTCAATTAAGTAATTTTCAATAATTGTCAACAGAAATAAATCGTTTGCTTGTAAAGAAAAAACAAATGTTATAATTCGAGGGCGCTTTGATGTGGGCCATTTTTAATCTTTCCCATGAAATACGTTCCGACAAGCAAAAGCACTCACCTGTCCACTCAAGGGCTCACACAGCAACAACTGCAGTAGCGCGAGTAGTCGACATGCGAAGAATTGAGCGCTTTCCAGTAAATCCATTGGATTTTAATTCGTCAGTAAACATTGCCCTTTTACATAGGCGTCGATGATTTAGATAAAACATATCAGTAGTTTTTCCAAAAGTGTTCTCTTACACCCAATTTTTTAAATGTAATCATTTCATAATATTCGGGACTGAAGTATATTGACTACTTTCAAGAAACCTACCTATTACGTGCAATTAATATAAACTGCTGCCCCCAATACCTGATTGCTTCATTTTAATGGTTGTCTTCATTTCTCATGCTTTCAGTTTTCTCTAGTTTCATAAATTGTTTACATGAATACATTAAATGGTGTTTTTATATAATGAAATGTAGAACACCTGTTCTGTTAGAAGTGCAGACAGTTGAAAAGTAGTGATATCTTTATATGCTCTTTAAGTTTGCAATAACAAAATGAATATATTAATTTCTGTTGTATAGGTACTATGATTTCACAAAAAAAGCACTTATGTTTCAACAACTTAGGACCAATAATAATAAATGAAAAGACGAACACAAAAATACCATCAGCTTTTCTGAAACAAAGTCTCTCGTACAATATCTGTTCAAGTTAACTGTGGAGTGCTAAAGAGATATGATCGAACGATGACTTCATAGTTTATCTATCAAAACTTTCAGTTGTGGATGATAGTAAGTTTGTAAGAAAACTATAAAATTTCACCGCCACTTTCCGCTGTTATCCAATAAACAACATATCCATTATGAACTTTGTACAGTTACACTTGTGCATGGGCGAACATGTGCATGTATGTATTACTAAACTTTAAAAATTACTTAAACCTTTAATAGTTCGGCTAAATGTTCCACGCAACGATTATCTCCTCCTTGGATGTTATGCCAAAGATATAAACCTAGTTTTATAAATACATATTGATAACAAAGTATCATAGTACAATGTATTGCACGAAATTTATAACAATATTCAAATTGGTGTTGGTGTTATCAAATCAGATGATATTAATTCATTTGCTACGAATCAAAATCCGTTAATACTCGTAGGTATGTATCATAAAACCAACAAGAATCCTAATCTAATCCACTAATAGTCCTATAAGAGCCTAAAATCTGGGCCTATAGAGCCTAAAGTAATGGGTATGTCACAAAATATGTTTTATTATATTGTCATTAAAAAATTCTGTATCAATATCGTGCCACTAGTTAATCGTTATGAATGAAACAACTCGGGAACATTCTATCGATAGAACAATATTTCTACTAGTGATGAAGCCATAAAACCTGATCTACTTCGATTCTCACTTTTATGATCTCGTTGGTATTTTGTAACAGATTGCGATTGTAAAATTGAATTTTATTACTAGAAACGCTATTATGACGGGGAAAAGACTTGAAGATATTAACTATGGAATAATCAGAGTTGGCAGTCGATTACGAAAATATAATAACATTTTCTATTTTGTTCGATAATTCTGATGTCAAAAGCTCCTGATAATAATAAATATAAGAATATGGGAAGAATGTATGTTAAATCAGCTTCTTTGCTTTTATTTTACGTAACGTCACGCCTCTAATCCCCGAAGTGGTAGGTAGAGGAGTGTAATACACTCCCACGTTTCACCAGTTGCGAACTGCTAATAGGAATTTTAACTAGAAATTCTGGTTATAAAAATCCAAAAGAACTCGACCCGGGATTAGAACCTAGGACCCAGGACCTAGGACCTCCAATTGGCTTTATTGGATTTTTGAAAACTCATATTATGACTTCTAATGGGGTTTGAATTTTTCCCCAAAGTGAAATTTGCAGAATATTTTAGCACATTATTTGACGAGAAGTAGAGATTCTTTAGATGCAACATTCATATATTGGATATGTATAGCTGTAATTTATTCAGTGTATGAACTGGTCTTAAATTATCTTTAATGTAAAAGAAAAGAAAGATGTCCAAGAGATTATAGTACCGTTCACACTAGGTGATCGATATATTTTTATGTACCACTAAAATCACAAAGTATTTTCTCATCACTGAATCTCGAACACACTTTGTAATACAGATTTCTCAACAATCTTCACTTAACTAACTCGGATACTTGGCGGGTCTCGACAAAAAGTTTGTTACTCGTTTAAGTGTTATATGCATACAAAGTAGTTCGCAAAGTCAGCACTTCGCTGTTGCTTTCGAGGAACATCGAACACGTGATAGGATTTCCTGTTGAATAAATGTTTTCATTAGCACGAGGTAATTTTATGTCTTTACTGACTGATGTTTATTCACATATCTGTGTGTTATATTTTCTTTTCTTATCCACATAGTGAAATATTATAGTACTATTCATCGAAACGGTATAAAGCATCTTAAGCGTGTACTCTCTGTCTATATCAAGTCAGTCCACTCAACTAGTAAAAACGGTTTCCCGGTACTCACACCCATTTACAGAATGCTGTGCTAAAGAAAACGTCAATTTAAAGGTCGGTCTTCTGTATTGCCAAAATGCGAATCACTTAAATTATAAAATACGATTAATAGATTTCTAAAAATCGCTTGCCGCGAAGATTCTAGAAATCGCTTTTGGCCAATTATATATATAGCAATACGACATGTGAAAATCCGAAACGTAACGTATCGATTTGAACATTTGGGTAGGTTACAAAAACTCCTTATAGTTAGATAACCTTAAACTATCATTTAATAAGTTATAACGAATACTCTCTAATTATCTTGACTGTCCTGGAACTGATGCTTAATTGAAATTGTCAAAAGGACGTTTAACAATGTTGACGTACGGTACAGACTAGGAAACTGACGTTTAATTCAGATAAGGAATATCATGGACATCATATCACATCGTTATTGTTACCTTTGATGTTATGAGGGATATTTTTTTTCAATATATACTTTTAGCCAGTTGCTAAACTCTAGCTAATTGGATTTTTTACCAAAATAACCACTATTTTAAAATCATCCTATATATGTAAATCCTATAGGATCAATAACTATTGATTGAACGTCTCAACGCTGAGTGTCCTTGTTAACATTGTTGTAGTAAAAAACATCCATATTAGTTTAATTTCAAGCGGTGTTATTCTGGTCTGTAGTACTAAAATAAAAATATTCGTGCATGGTTACATGATATAAATTCGTGTTACAAGAAATTAAGAACATGAAAACAAAATTTCCTAAAGCCAATTCGTTTACAAGAAGTCCATTACCAATTTCTCGGACCGGACCTATAAAGTCCGTTCCTGAATTGTTCATCGTCACACTATACACCAATTTAGAATTCCGAGAGTTATTTCATAATAAAACACCGTTTTTACCGAATGTAATAAATAGTTTCGTATCACGAAATTTTAGTAGACGTACTGAATGAGTGAATGAATGAGTATAGAGTTTTACATAAAAAAAACTAAGCAGGAGTTGAATTTTGTCGAATCATCGGCATGTCAGGCTAGAATAAATGCTCACCAACGAATTAAAATGCGACGAATTTTTCAAAAAGCGCTAAAATTTTGACAGAACGGCTATCCGGAGTTCAGCAGTTGTTGCTATGCTTGCCGCTTAGTGAACAGGTAGAGTGCTTTTGCTTGTCGGAATGTATTCCGTGTGAAGGGTTAAAATCATGAGTGCACTGCTATTTGGAACATACTACTTTTTGTGATGTCGCCTTTGCGCTAAATCGCGCACAAATCGCCCTTGAATTATTCATACTTTGTAAATTAATTTCTTTTGAATAACGCTTGCCCTTCAAGCATATAAAGCGGTGAGAAGAATTATTTCATAAAGATTATAAAGAAGGAATATTAAACAGGTAAGAAAAGGTCATAGTCAGTATTATATTATTATTTATGTGGTTTATGAAACATATGTTACAAAAATACGTAAAGTAGCGAATAATTACTAAAAGGTGTGATTCGATACTTTTTAGTTTATATGGATTTATTAAATCAACCTCTACCATTCGTAAATGGATTAAAAGAATTTATTTCAAAGCAGATTCATATTATACCAACAGATTAACTTATTTAACATAGTCTACCAAGAGCCGGTTGTTTAAAAGCCAGTTGTATAAAAACATTTATATTGTTGTTGCCAGCCACGTAATAACATAGCATCACTCCCCAAAAGGGCACCCTAAACCTATTTGGTCTCAGCAAAACTAACCCATATAGACTTAGGTGAATAGAAATAAACAATACCACGAAAAAGAAGAAATAAAGTAGAACAATTATAGTAACAATTAACGCACAAATACAATTGAATGTGGACGGTTATGCAATTAATACAGAAGAACAGCAATGCTTTTGTTGACTCTATGAAGGTCAAACAAATGAGATAACAAAACATCTAGAATCGCTGAAAAGGAACTTGCTATTAGTGATTTTTAGGTTCTCCGTTTGAATTTTAGTGTCTATATAGGTAGATATGTATGTGTAGCTTGCAGGTATATTAAAGGCGATCGTAAACACAGACAATATAGTAATTTTGCACATTTCTCTATTTATCCTAATCACTATTAAATATTTCGTATAAATCATATGTTCCGCCTTGGGACGTAAACATAACTGTTGAAACGTGTACACAGGTACACTCCTTTGTCTACCTCTTCAGAGCTTATAGGGGTGTTGTTACGTTATTTTAAATTAAAAACGAAGGTGACTTTCTACAATCAGTGTTGCGTGTCAAGTTTTGTACTCCAAGTCCTCGCCCTAGTATGGGAGCCTGCTATTCAAACCACTAGGCTATCACTGAGTGTATCCTCTAATAAAGCGAAAAATAGCAAGCTTTCGAACCCGAATTCCCAGCTGTTCTGCGCTTTCATAACGAACAACTTTGCATCGTTTAAGCAAATTTGAATTCAGAATTGAGTTTTGGACTCGCCAATTATAGCGTGAACTATTTGATGAACTCTGTTTGGTTTGTGTTCGTATCGATAGTACAATACTAATCGGGCTTTAAAGCTCAATACTCTACCGTTGATAGCAGTACTCTTGATCTTCGGTAATATACTACCGCCTCAATAAATAATAAAGTTTTATCGCACGTCGCATTACCCTTTAAGGGTTTTTTTTTAAATATAACACCCAAATCAATTGTATATAAAACGTGAATTCAACAATCTGAAAGATATGACTAAACAATTTTTTTATCATCTAAAAAATGACTTTATTAACGAACAGAATTCCATCATCATCATTAATTTTGTTCTTTCTTCGTGCAACTTTTATTCCTAGTACTAAGTGATAGATATTGAGTTAAAGTGTTTTTTTATTAAGTCTTTATGATTTGAAACGTACACCATGTATATGTTGTGGCGCATCTTGGGAAAGGCCTATATCCAGCAATGGAATGGTAAAGGCTGATTTGACTAAGTTGGTGATTTATTTTAAGCATTATAAAAAGAAGCACCAACCATGAACAGAAATTAGTGAGGTGCCTTATTGTTTGTTACAATCTCGACTTCCTATCGAGAGGTCCTGGCTTCAAATACCGCGTCGGACACTACAAATTTTTCTCACTTAGATTTTCCAGTAGTGGCTCCAAGTCTGGATATGTGCTCGGTGTTACAAGGGATTTACCGCGTATTCCACTTTTTTTTTCTCGACCCTTTTATCGTTCCACTGCTGGAACATGGGTCTTCTCTCAGAATGAGAGGGTTAAGGCCATAGTCTCCCATGCTAGCCAAGTGCGGGTTGGCAGACTTCACACGCCTTGGAGAACAATATTCCATAGTGGGACGTAAAAGTAACTGGTGAAACATGGGAGTGTATTACAATCCTCTGCTTATCTGTTAGGGCATTACAGGAATGATGTTACAGGTTAGGTGTGTCGTTTGCCCGGAGAATTTAATTCCGCACAGACGCTTATGTTACAAATATGCAATTTTTAATTTTTATTTCAACGGATCTACAAAACAAAAGCCCGTTAGGGTCGTTAGATTTGATGTTACGATCGACGTCATTGTGAAAACACTTTAATATGAATTCAGCAATCTGGCGCTGTATGAGACTTGAAAAATTTAATTCAAACCAACACACCCATGTTCAAACTTGAACCCTTATATATACGGAATTTAGTACCTCTATATATCGTGTTTGGGTAACTGGGAGATACTTGCATGAAACTTTAGGCTTTGATTTAGCAACTTCATTCTATCTGCAACGGATAAGTACTTAGTATTGATCAAGCTGCGGCGACCATAGTGCATTCTAAAAGGGTAAGTAAATGATATTTCTAGCGGTTAACCATTGTAGGGATCCAGCAGAAGCGGTGTCGCTTAGCTTATACTACATACAAAATGACAGCGCACTACTGTAGCAGAAGATACAAGTATACAAACAATTTGGTAGAACAATTTATTTACCGATAATTCTAATTATTCATGTAGATTAGGTTATAACAGTTAGGTTACAAAGAATTAGGATACAGGTTAGATTGTAACAGCGAATAATCCTGTATAATCCTCATCATGATCATATTTTTAAAATTAAATTAATTTGGAATTAGAATTATCAGCAAAAAAAAGAGTTTTGATTTGAAATGGCCAGTACGGCAGAACGGCAATTTCATAGGTAAGAAACTATTATATAATCCTCATCATCATCATCATCTTTAACTTCGTTATCGGCACCATTCTTGGACGTGGATGTACCCTCGAAAAGAGAAGAGTTTAGGAATTGTCTCGCTAAGTGTAACCTTTACACAACTTTGACAACAATATGGTGATCTCCAGAGGGTGTCGATTTTGTCACGAGGATTTCCTTTGTCATTGTAGTAAGTCCTATTCCATAGTGAGACGTAAACGTAACTGGTGAAACGTGGGAGTGTTCTATATTCCTCTGCCTACCTCTTCGGGAATGACAGGCGTGATGTTACGTTTTTTTTATTGTAGCAAGCAATATTAAATCTTTAAACCTATCTTTTGAAAAATTGTCAACCCTAAAATCGTACATACAACCAGTCACCGTCGATTTAGGTCCGATGACAGGCGTTAAACTGTTTGCGAAATGAAAAAGAAAAATTAAACGACAAGCCCTCAAAAACGGAAGGGGAATGTATTGACGCTCGTATTCGCAGTTGGTTTAGACGAGCTCGAAGGTTGCAATATTTAAAAGCAATTGTGTTGGAATTCTTGTCATTTATGCCATTCAATGTATGTAAATTTATACTGTATGTTCTGTTTTATTGAGATTATGAAATTAAATCAATACGTCGGTCACAGTGTAAAAATATAAAATGAAGTATTCCTTAAAATGCACGCATTTACATAACACCATTTTAATGAGATGCATATTTCAATTAGTAAACGTTAAATATTCGACGAAGGCTCACCAGGTTAAAAAATCTAATAACTAAAGTAGAACATATACACTGTATAAAGTAATTTTGTGGTAAAAAATATTGAAGATAAAACTAACAGTACCTCTTAGCGTATTCGGTAGGTATAGGTACTCGTATATGTTAGCTTACGACCGCGACTTCGTCCGCGTGGAATTTGATCTGTTTGATTTTTTGTGTGACAGACCATTTTAAACAAATCCTACATACTACACTACTAATAAGGTAGATATGTGAAGTTAATTAGTTGGTACACTCATAGTAGGCGTTTAGTAGCACTTCATTCAGTTCAATTTTACCATGACAACTTTTAAACTATTAGTCCTTAATATTTAGTGTAAAAGGCAAAAAAATTCCACATTAAATAATAAAAGGCGACAAGTATATTAATTTAAATAACAATTTATTTAATGTTGTAAAATGTACGTGGTAAAAAAAGTATTCAAATTCATTGTAATTGGGGTATAATAGCTTTCATGTCAACGGTAAATATATGCTGTTCTGGACTTTTACGTACGTAACATCTCGCTAAAATAGTTCTAAGGGAGAAAAAAAATCCGACTTTTCGTTATGTTATGACCAAATCACACATATTGACTGCCTCGTTGGTCGTGTTGGTTGCTAGCACGACTGCCGACTGGGACTTCCTGTGTTCAATTCCTGGGTCAAGCACTACTGGATTTTCCTAATTTAAAATTTCTAGTGTTGGCTCGGATTCTGGATATGTGCCCGGTGTATGGCAATAGGCTCACCGCCTATTCCATATTCCATAGCCAGTGAAACGTGGGAGTGTACTACATTCTTCTACCTACCTCTTAGAGTATTACAGGCGTGATGTTTCGTGGCATAGAGATAAAATTTCCAACAGCAGAAACACCATTACGTGCGTTTCTAAATAAAGGTTTCTAACTTTCCAAATTATTCCCACTCTAGTTTACTTCAGCAACGTGAAATAATTAACGAGAAAGAACATAAAACAAAATTTGCATTTCGTTATCAACCCCTTCAACGTTTCCCCCGTCATTCTATAAGGTATGGGTCTCCTCTCACCCTTCAATAAGACCGCGTCGGTTAACATACTGTTTTTTACACGGTTCAGATATTAATCTAAAAAAAAATTTACACATGTAGTTTTTCTACCAATTTTCTTCGCCATTATCTATTTACCGTGATACTAAACACATTTAATTGAGATACAAACTTCGTAAGGTTCACGATACTTTTTAGAGTTTAAATCTGTACCCAAGCTGACCTCCAACTAACCAATTTAACCCAGGTGTGGAAGAGTAATTTCTAACATTTATACGCTGTTATAAAAACGCACAATAACAAACCCTGTAAATAACTTTAAGTAATTCACAGTTATATCTTACTTATTATAAGTCTGACAACAGCCTTCCCCTACGTACAAGTATGTCCAACATCTATGATACAAGCCTCTGATAAAAGTCTGTTAACAAACTAATTCTATAGCAAACTTGTTACAATTAAACGAACTTTCTGTAAACGTGTGTAGTTTGTCTGTTTCGTAACTAAATTATTACGTTACTTCGTCCTTACTTGTTTATTTAGCTACCAATTTTAAACGAAACTGTAAGCGTATTATATTTCGGCTGCTCTCACACGTAGCGACTTGATACTTAATTGAGTAAATATTTTATTGAGTAAATCAATGATCTAAACGTAAACATTTAGTTCTAATTTTAACATTTTATTCCAATTTAATGAAACGTGAAACCACAAATAGTATTGTGGTGTATTAAATATCATTATATAATAAAATATATTTGAATAATTTTATCATTGTTCTTAAACATAACTAAACATTATTAAACGTAACGTGGGAGTGTTCTACATTCCTCTGCCTACCTCTTCGGGATTACAGGCGTGATGTTACGTTATTATTCTTATATTTAAAATATCATCTCCATTCTTGTACAATTTTGTCTTGTTTTATCTCATCATAATTATTTTTGTTTTTTATAACAAATAAAATTTTCTTTTGAATTAAAAATTTTCTTTTGAATTAAATTCTAGTGCTGGATTCGTGTCATTGACAGGGTGTCTATGATGCGTCAACATTTCTCATACTAACTATTGAAGCCGACCCTCAATTTTCAGGTGGGAAATCAATGTTGTATTAAATTTTCCTTTCGTTGTTAACAAAGCTCAAATTTAATGCATTTAATGGTGTGAATTAAGATAATATGTAGAACGATGAATACTGCAGTAGTCGTGAAATGTGGTACATGTTACGACCACTGCACACTGTCTAAACCACATGTTTCGATTCCATTGTCGAGGAAAATACTCGTGTCCACGTAGTTTCGATCGTAATGTTTTTGTATGACAATCCTTAAACCTCATATTATAAGGAAATCATACACATCTTTAAAATAAGTTTAACAACAACTTAATATATAATATTACGCCTTCATTGTCGAGAAAAATACTCGTGTCCACGTAGTTTCGATCGTAATGTTTTTGTATGACAATCCTCAAACCTCATATAAGGAAATCATACACATCTTTAAAATAAGTTTAACAACAACTTAATATATAATATTACGCCTTCATTTTCCCAAAGAAG
>DWFO01003593.1:0-12143 GCA_018246595.1 Mimoniades nurscia nurscia | reverse complement strand
GCGCCATCGCGCCCTGTCCTCGGCTTGCTGCATCCAGCTTCTGTCTGAAGCCTTTCGCAGATCGTCATCCCACCTGGACACGATTCTTTAGAAATTGGGTTTTGTAACATACGACATCGTATATTGAATTCACCTTTGCCTAGACGGTTGGCTTAGTAGTTATAGGCCAGTTATCAGAACGGCTAAAGCGTAGGTTAAAAATTCGATTCCCGTCGAAGGACAAACCCATGTGTGACTAGCGCCAGTATACAACCACATACCTATTTAATCAGTAATAATTTTGTATTAAAAATGTTACGTACTCGTATATAGCGTATCAGCTGTCTGGTTACTATGGCGCAGGCTCTGGCAATTGTGAGATGAAACCACAATTTGGAAATGTATTTTTTTGTCAATGTCAAGAATATAGTTATTATGTTATTAGTATAAAATAAACACATGTGAGAAAAATTATCGAATTAATTTATTAGTTAGTGCAAGGCATGAATAGGACGCACTCGCTTAATTGTGTTGTTGGTGAAGATGTACAACTTAGTCATGTCAAAACGACGGCCCGAGCATAACGCGTCATACTGCTCATATGCTAGTTTGGTCCCAATAAAAGATATCGTAAATATGAACACTAAAAGGAGCGCGCAAATTGTCGGACACAAGATGGCGCCGAGTTTTCCCGCGTTATGCGATCGCACTGACCCAATCTCCGTGTCTGTATCGCTACGCCGATCGGATTCCTTAGTCATAACTAGAAAAGAAAAAAGTGCTAAGCTAAGGATTAAATGCATGTTGCGTAACTGTAACTGGTGGTCAATATAAAATTGTCTAGTTTCGATCCGCAACAGATTTCATGTCTGATTAGTATGTAGTTTCTGTAACCTCGGAACGTCGAAAGCAAGCAACGACTAAAACCTGTGGGCGTGCTGTGTACACAGTAAAGCCTTGGGTTTTAGTCTTTGCATAGATAGAAAAATGCGTTGGGAATGTAATATATTTTTTAACATATTTTTGGAATTCCAAAAGAATAAATACTTTGCATTAAATCAAATATTTCTTAACTCAGTTATCAACGAGTTATTATTTCTTGGCTGTAACTCTAATATTGGAAAATCATCAATTAATAAAACAAAAAATATATTACCGTTGAAACGATGCGTCGTGCTCAATATTATGAAACTTGTGTGAATTTAATTTATATTTTTGTTGTACTTTTAGGAAGCGTTCAAGAGGAATTCATTTTCAAAAATAAGACTTGACACCTGTCAATGGTAGTTATTTTTAAATATTAGTATATTTTTTATTGTAGGATAGGCTAGCGTTTTGCCACAACCACGCCTAATGGAAACAGAAGAATTAGCCAACTTAATCAACTCACGTAATTGAATTATTATTAGGTATTACTTTAAGGATCAATTAATATAACCTGATAACGTAACTACACGCCTGTCATCCCGAAGAGGTAGGCAGAGGAATGTAGAACACTCCCACGTTTCACCAGTTACGTTTACGTTCCACTATCGAATAGGTGGTGAGCCTATTGCCATACACTGGGCACATATCCAGACTCCGAGCCACCACTAGAAAATTTATTAGTGTCCGACCCGAGAATCGAACCTAGGACCTCCCGTTCGGCAGTCGGACTTACAACCAACTCGACCAATGAGACAATATAACACTATGCCTGTCTTTATTCGAAAGTAGGCTGAGGCTGTAATACACTAAGACAATTCACTGGTTATGTTATACGGTCCCATCATATAATAAGGCACAAATCCAGACTAGCAAAGAGTCTGCTATTGCTGTTAAATTTCAGTTAAAAAAAATATAAAACTGCTCGCCTCCAAGATCCAAACCCCGACCTCTCAACCAGCACTCGCTTTTGCAATTTCTCTAACAACGAGGCAGTTAGATCAATTAGTGAATGAATTCCTTTTGACATACCTACTATCTGACCTTACTTAATATTGTCTAGACAAGGTATCCAAGCCTAGTTCTATTTTATTCTATGTCCAGTGCATTTTTAACTGAATGGCATTTTGTTAATTTTATATACAACGGATAAGTTAATGAAAAATATATTGTGTACAAAACGTGAATATTCAAATTGTTTTTTACATAAAAAGTATTTTTTAAATATAAATAGTTATATGTAACGTCATAATAAATATAACTTTCATCGCGTATATTGGGGTTTTTGGTTATCATTGAAATCGAACATTGTCAGTATTATGTATAGAACACAAAATACCTCCACGTACAAATGTACATAAAAAAGGACGACTCGGCTAGTATTTCTTGATCTAATGAACAATTTATAAAATTTTGAATTCTGATCCAATACCAATTTAATGTCAAGGAAAAGCAAACCATGTAAAAAATTTAAATTTAGGTAAAAGCATTAAGCAAACAACGAAGGTTCTTTGTCGAAACGACAATGACAGGAAATAAAAACTGAATCTTAGGCTGAAATGACATAGATTAAAAGCTGGTAAGTATTACATTAAAAATAAGAGGACGTGACAAGTGAATGTGTGTCAACGGTATTAAAATAAAATGAAGCTTTTACTCTATTTCCTTGTGTACTCCACATTGACGATAGCGCTTTTTTTTACTTTTCTTTATCTGATGACGATTGTCGATCCCGGCTTGAGACAGTTGCCGGATAGGATAATGATGAGAACAGTAGAAGAAGAAACACTTTTGGTATTAGCCATAATTATAAATTCCAGTTCATTTGCATGTTTCAGAAAATGTTGATTGTGTAGAAATTACTACCAACGTACATATGTAAAACTAGTAAAAAGGGGGCAGGTAGGTCGATGATATGTTCCAAATTAAAGAAATCATGGTCACAAAACTACATCATCGGAGGTGCATGGAGTATTATTGTTGCAAATTTCAACAAACGTTACTTGGAATTTTTAGTGTAACGGTTAAGATACACTCGCATGTTGGGACCTGTCCGAAAGTTCTAAATGTCTCCGACAAGCTTTACCAACTGCTTTGCGTGATCTGTATGTAACAATTGCTTGTATCATTTAATAAGAACCGAGAACATGGGATAGTGTGCTAGTTTTGAAAAAAGACAGACGGAAAACGATGGCTTTGTTTAAATTGTATTTTAATTGTATGAATTATTTGTATTATACAACAGACAAGCCTTCAAATTTTAGTTTATAAGCATCTAATTGTGAATTGTTTCTAGCCGCCCCCAGTCTACGTGGATGTCAGAGATTTACCCAAGAATGGATCAAGAGGGGAAATATTTGATAAGTTTTACTAAAATTAGCTTAGGTTAATCTTATTAATAAATGTACGTTTTGTATGAAACATTATTTTAATTTCATATGTTTATAATCACTAACTATAAAAATGAAGACAATACCAGTGTAAACTAGAGCAGAATATACTACATAATATAACTAAATCGTTTGAGAAAGAGCAAATGATTTGTTTCTGACGTCAATAGCAATGGAATAAATCTAAGGTTTCTATTAAGTATAATGCAACGAAATTTCTACCACTTGACTTAACCTTCTTCTGAGAGAAACCCGGGTCGAACAACAGAACAATAAAAGAGTTTGAACGATAAAAGATATTGAAAAATCTGTGAACAAAGTTATTTCAGGAATCATTGTACTCTAATCAGAAATGTGTTCAAATCAAACTGCGGTTTAGTTCTATTGTATTTTGTGTATGATATGTAGATACTGAAATCACAAACATAAGTAACTTAAAAAGTATTTTCTAATGATTGCTAAAACAGTGTTTTCAACGAAAAATACAGAATAGCAGTGATAGGTAGTTTAGATTTTGCCCATCCCTACTTGGGCCTGAGGGTTAAATCTCTGATCATAGTACCTTTAACTTTACAACATTATGCCCTTCACTATGATGGTGAAGGTGAAGAAGCTTTGAGTCGTGAGAAATCTGCCAAAACGCACTTCAGTGTTGAAGATTATAATAGCTTTAATTTTCGTCGTTCTAAGAGGTAAAATACATATATTAAAGGGTTCATAAAAGTGAGACAAAAAAATACGTTTTTGAAAGACGAAAGTTGGCGACCATGGCTTGCAATCAACAATATCGATTCTATAATCATGACGAATCAACTTTTGATGTGGCATTCAAAATTGACTTGAGATAGTGACATATTTAACTATTGTCTGATTTACATTTGTCCTGCTCTAACCCATTACAATGGCATGGCTTGCATTTTAGTATGCTTACATTTATTCTTCTCAGTTCAAGATATTGACATAACCATAAAATCTTAGTTTGTTTACAAAATTTTTCATTTTTTGCTATGAAGGGTAGCGTTTTTGTTGGTTTTTATTCAGTAATTTTGATAGGACTATTCATTGGCTGCTGTTACCTTATGTCTATAGTCAATCCTAAGCCGCTACCAGAAGAATTGAAAAAACTAGAACCTGTAAGTAACTTTTAATACAACAAGTAATATTTATAACAATTTGTTTGATTCAAATAAACCCAGTAATATTTCAATACAGATACTGGAAACATAACCTGTTTGTAGGTAGAGATCGTGTTTGCAAGACAGCCTTTACCACCAATCAAAAAACCTAATTATGGCCTTGAAAAAATACCGGAAGGAATCGATGCTGATGAATTCAGAAGGACGACAGTCACTAAGTATAATTTTAATCTTGAACCTAATTTTTATGAACGTGCTCAAAAAGTTGTACCACCTGTATGGCCGAATGAATACAAGAAAATAATTGAAAGTACTATTAAAGCAGACAATAAGCCCAATATTAAAGCCTTCTACGAACCATCCTCACCTGTGAAAGGTCATCGGAGATCTGTTAACGATAATACGAGCCAAAGACAAAATGATAATTCGGGAATGGTCTTGCTTAAAATCATAGATGATAATGGTAAAAAGAAAATAGAGATAAAATTTACTTCTAGAGAAAAAAATCAGAAAAAGAAGTTAAGAAAGAACAGGAGTTCTAACAAATTAAATGAAACTTTTGACTCATTCTTAAATTCAGATCAAAGTAATAAACTAAACTTTACAGGTGAAGAGGGTGATGCTATTAAAATAAATGCTAACGACGTAATTCTCACTATACACGACGTTTCGGATGTAGTCCTGGATGAAAGCATAATATACTCGACGGAAAGCACGAAAGCCAAGCAAAATATGGCAATGGATATTAGATATACAGAATTATGTTTAAATAAAACTTTGAATAATGATACCAAGAAAATTGATGCACGAGAAACAGCACGAGAACCTGCGGAAGAACTTATGGGAAAGGAAATATATACACTTAATTTAGTATCTAATAGCAGTGGCATAACTGTTGATGACATTTCTACAAATTAAACATGAAATATAAAAATTTTGTTAAAGCTTATGAATTAAGACATGGGTTGGTATAAATAATACGATGAATAAGAAATTATTATATATGACTATCGTCACTGTAATAAATCTATAATATTGTCTACAGAATAAATATTCTTATACTAAAAATTAATTTTAAAATTTTGAAAAGTTTATTGTTATTATAAGTTTCAAAGTATGTACCTACTGTATAACGTTTGAGCGAAAAACGTAACCCAATGCAAATAATATTCGATAGCTTTTTACAGAGCGTAATCTCACATCAGCTTTATGGATATCAAAAGGATAAAATATAAATTATTTCATTAAGACTTTTTGAAATATTATATTCTGTTAACATAATATTCTAAAATATAAAACGTTATTATAACAGTAACAATACAATGTTTGTAATGCTTAATTTGTTTTGTTAAAATGAATAAGAAATCTATCTGTTTTAATATAGTTTTCGATCATTCAATGCGTAGAGACAATTGTTATCAAAAATCAAGAGCTACACGTGTCCACGAGGTGAGCGTACAGTTTTATAATTATCTCAAATAAAATTAAAACTAAGCAGGAGATGATAAGGTTGAATTTCGTAGTGTTAGTTCGATGCAATTTGTGTTACTTGGCGGTCTCTTGTAGTTATAAATGGTGGTATAATTTTAAATTGTCGCCTCGGGTGAAACCAAACGTTCGAGCCACGCCTCGGCGATCAGCGAACATATTGCCGCAATAAACGTTAGCTATCGACTTGAATTTACTGTGAAGTACTTACTCGGTCGGTACTTAGAAGGACTTTAGCTATTTGTATATCATTTTAGAAAAGTAAAGTGAACGTAAGTTAATGTATGTAAACTTCGTGCGTTTCACAATGTTTCAGTGCTAGGTAGGAATTACATGGATAACTAAACGACCGGTTAGTATATTTCCAAGTATTTCGTTGATTGAATGCAAATTTGTTGTTCTATTTTTCCTTATTAATATTTCCGGATTAAGTCACTTATGATTTGCTGCATACCCACCCATATTATAGGAAACTAACGCAATTTTCTATCTATGAAATAGTAACTTTTATTCTTCGAAAGTTATGTAATAACTTTTTGATCTACCACTGTGCCACTTACGTCAATTGATATTATCAACTTATTAGAAGGTTTTTTGTACTGCTGTATATAAAAATTTGTATGACCTACATCACGGCTGTTGTTAATAGTTTGATTTATGACCTACATCACGGTTGTTGTTAATACATAGTTTGATTAATTAAGTATCAATGGGCTGGTCCAGTACTTGCCTTTTTAAATATCATCGTGAAAAGCTTCGATATTGATATACTTATCAATGTAAAAAAAACTGATATGATTAAGGATAAAGTCAGTATTAATAATAACGCAACTACCAGGAGTATAGAAATGGCAGGGAGTTTCAAGTTGTAACAATATTACGATCTAAATGATTCGACTAGAGAACGCGTTCCCACGTGCGCTGCGGCCGCCTGCCTTGGACGGCCTTGCCGATTTACTTTTGCTTGTTGCGATATATACGCCTATTTAAATTGTAAACTTTTTAACAGGTTCATATTATTCATCACTTGGTGAGATTTATATTTCTCGTGCAACTATTGCCTTGTAAAAAACAATTTTTACTAATGTTATTTTCCATTATATCAAAGAAATTCGAAAGGGTAATTTAAAATTTCATATTACATATAAATTTATTGAAGCTATTTTGTCATTTGCTTTTGTCCCATCCCTTCGTAATTTGAATTTAACTGATGTCTTACGTATTAGGTAACGTCGATAGATCAGTCATTGTGTATACACAAGCAATACAAGGAAATTCTGCTTGAGCCGTCGTAATCTTGCAAAGAGACGTGTTTGTCTTAGTAAGAGTTTAAAGGTCAACTGTCTGAAAATGTCAATAAAGGGATATTGGAAAACAAATAGCTATTTCCTATCAGACATCAACACTGTTGGCTAATATAGTAGCTGTTGAATAAAACTCCAGCGTACGTTAGCAAAATTCAAATTTATTTGTTATAGGTATCTTTTGTTATAGACTATATGATTAATCGAAATTATCATTACGAGCAACAAACTGTATTTATCATATGGAACCCAGAAAAGAAGATCGTCGATACTATGTAACAAGTGTTTTGATTACCAGTTGTCCCGGACCAAAAATTCTCAACACCTCTTTCTACTGTAGAAGCAATTATAACAATTGATATTTCGGTTTCATGGGTTTCATTGTCGTTATCATGGTCTATGTCTTCGGAGAAGATATCGTCATGATCAAGCCTTCGTAACATTCTACGGTCACAGACGGCTCCCTTTTTCTGAATTAAAAGGGTAAACTCACACTACCACAGCTGGTTCACCACACGCGGCGTGGTTTGATGGATTTCACACAGCTTGAAATACTCTAGGACTAATAACAAGTGACATTTCATTTAAAAACGCATGAAACTCAGTAAATTATATTTCCAGCTACCAGAGTGATACGCTGAAATGTAAACCAGTTGGGCTGCTGTTGTGATTATATTGAATGTTATTGGCGACTAAAGTCCACAGTTGTGTATCTGAATATAATATCGCAGTGTTATTTAGCGAACGTACTGCAAGTGTACGTAGCGAGGTAGAGTTGGAATATTTCTGCGTCGACCCCGTTTCTTAGCTTAATGCTACTTTTTGATCTCGCCCGTTTGGCGCAAAAACCACAGCCTCTCATTGTCTTATGAACTACTTCGCGATTATTTGTCGTGGCCTTTTTCACGTGTTTCTGTATTGGACAGATTTTAGGTTTCATAATTCGTATTATACATGAGTCTTATTTGTACCAGTGAAAAAATAGGGCTATACGGATGGGGCTATTGGTGTCGGTCAGTTAGTAGTTATTTCTCATTTTAGTTTTCATTTTCATAAGTTTTTCTTTTCATTTTATCAGGATGGACCTGGATGGATGTGACTTTGATTTAGATTTTAGTTAGATAACGCTGTGATTTAAATAGAGTTTGCTTTGATGAAAATGTGTTAGAGAAAAAACTATAAGCAATTTAGTAATACACCAGTACGCCAAGGCTTCGGCCCAACGAGTCTCGTAATAAATGACTGGAAACCCAATGAAAACTTCGGAACCGGAACATCTAATAGTCCGGATTCTTTTCAAACCGCATAAAAGACGACCTCACTTCTAATAAGACAAGTTTATCCCTGCGGGAGGGCGCTACAGGAGTCGGGAAACGAACTAATTAAATAAGAAGACTTTAAAATCTCTGGATAATATAAATTTATGCGAATGAAAGCCGTAATGAGATAACTACGGTGGAAAATTTTGCAGTTTGTAAAGTTAATTATTGTTATTGGTCTGGATATTATGTGCACTGGGTCGCCTTCCTTTGCTTTTCTTTTTTATTATTCATTATTATTTTTATCAATAAACAGGCATTAATTAATCTAGGTATATTAAAATAAAATCAAACTTATTAAGCATACAAGGTACAAAAAGAATTAAAATCTTTTAGTATTCGAATAAGGTGCACTAATGCAGAAAAAGTTAAAGTTAGTTCACCAATTACTAAGGTATTTGCTGAAAGTTCTACGTTCGACTCCGAGATCTGTGAGTATTGAAATTATTAATTTGTTTCACATCTACGTATATGTGTAGGTGTATAAAGTCCGTGTTAAGCAATTCTAGTATGGAGCTGTAAATATCGAACACTATTTACATAGTTGTATATTTCGTAAATCTACCCATAAGTGCCTACTGTGCCGTACTGCGTAAATTCAGCAATCAATATTCTAATATATTCACTTGATGAGTGTTTCACAAATCGATAATGATATTTAACCTCATAGCTGAGAGGTGGGCGGTGTTGCCAACTTTTTCAATTTACCGCACCAGAATGGGGCTTATTTTTAAAGCCTACGATATTGCTTTCGTAATTTTCCATTAAACCTCCCATATGTGCGCCAGTGCGTTGGGTCAGATCTAACTGAAGCTTAAAAAACTATTCAATGTTCTAGTTGAACATTTCCAATTGTACTCAAAGTTAGTGAAACAAAGTATTACGCAAGAGTCCTTAATTACGTTCGGCGGTTGATTTGCATGGATTTTAATTTAGATAGAGAGCTACGTGTTAAGCGTAACTCCTGGTAGAGGCTTGTTAAATTATGGGGCAAGTGTATGCAATTATTTCTAATAGGCTTTAATGTTAGTTACTGATGAATTTCGCATACGATAAGTGGTCTTATTGCATGCGAAATCGAGCCGCAATGATGAAATGATCTTATTTTGATATATTTTTACGTACAACGATTATCGTTAATTATCTGATAAAATGTACGTATATACTTATATCGTTCATATTATTCATTGATATCAATATGATATTCATTGATTCATACAAAAAATTTGCGAACGGTTTGCTTGTAAAACACTGTTTAGTAAGCGGTCTGTTTTTTACATCGCTTACTATATTATGGCGTACTTATTGTCTGCGACGTCACGAAGACTGGTGCTTCCATCAAGGCGATAGCGTCACTAACAATAGTGACGATGCTGTCATTCGTTGATTAAGAATATTCTGCCATTATCCATACTGAAGGACGCTCGAGTGGAGACGCTAGTCAGATCTGTAAGAGTAAAGTATTTAACACTCGCTGCTCCTCTGCCAATCCGGTAAGAGACTTTATAACAGAGATATTTTATAACATTAATATGATGAAGTAGCTTGATAATATTCCTCCCGAGTTAGCGAAGTTACTACACGTCAACTCTGAGATTCTCTCACTTTCTTTAATGTAGTACGTATCGTATGCCAATAAAACGTTGGTAAGTATACATATACATACATAAATATGTTAATAAAAAATGGGCTGTTTATTGATGTCAAGATTAAACAGTTGACTGAAGCCGTAGCATACATAAGGCATTTCCCCGTGAATAAATAATAACATAACACGTAGGCTGTGTATGCCATTATTGACAGGCAGAGGAGTGTAGGGCTCCTCTTTGTCATCACTCGCGCTGAACGTACCATTTGACAGGCTGGAAGCCTAATGCTATACATTGGGTACAAATACAGGCTACTAATGGGAATTTTGAGTTTAAAAACCCAATAATACACTGTCCGACTCCAGGATCGTACCCAGGACCTCTTGTTCAGCAACTGCGTTAGCAGCCACTGGACGAAGGGGTATTAACAATAATATCTGTATTATATCTGACTGCCGCCTTGATCGAGTGGTTGCAAGTGCGACTTCGATATCTTTGCCACACGTTCTAAAGCCATCAGGTTGAATAATGAATAGCCTACCGTTAAGGTCATACTGACATAGCTAATAAGAAATGATTAACACAGTAAGAACCTTGACTGGATTAAACAAATTAGTACTGCTATTGTTAGTAACTGATCAAAATGTCGGTTTCAGTTTCGGTTTCAGTCGACAGTAGAAGAGAAGATATTCAGTAAAGATTTCAGTTCCGGCTGAAAACCAAGTTTCAGGCTGACTTTGATTACGATCATAATATTGGTGTAATCTAGGGAAGCCCTTTTTAAAATTATCTTATAGGCTAGCGCTTGGCCGTCATGGTGCACACTCGTTTAAGAAATGCCTATTCACCTTGCGTAGAAGAGAACACAGAAGCACAGAAACACAGAAGCAGGCACAGCATTCCACTCCATTTTTTAAATCCATAGTTTCAATATATGTTGATATTGTACATATTATGATGGGATTTGCAAATAACTATTTGTACATGAAATTGCTTGAACCTCGCTTAAAGGCAATATGTATGTATATACATAGAATTTCTTTTATAAATCACGTCCTAAAAGCGTGTTCGAGATTATATTTATGTTTGTATGGAAATTGTGTAGCTTTTTGCTAGAACAATCTCGTGTTTTACAAGTATCTACTGTTATACATGTAAGAAAATATCAATGCCAAAGAACGAACTCATGAGTAAAGAATTTCTAATAGATTTTTTAGCTGGAAGCAGCTGCAAATAAGTGGTCACGGTCAGCTATGAAATTGCACAACACGCGAAAAGTGCCTAACATGTTGTCGACTTTGAAAGAGAGCTCTGCACATTTTATTGAAGGAGCCCGTATCATTTTTTTTTTGTAAAAGTTAACTAAAGTCAAATCGGTTGCAAGTTTGAATCGTTCAAGTTCATGTAAGCACGGCGGGGACACCATGCGTCACATAAGGGCAAGTTTCGGTCAGTGCACTGTGTTATTTTGTTATTATAATATGCAACATGCTTGTGTTCAGCCAGCGTCTTATTACAACGCGGTAAGGTGCAAAACTCCCGCTACACTGGATGTTATGTGTTATCTGCGCGTGTCATTATGTCGGTGTAAATAATCTCTTGATTACAAACCAGTCAAAGGTTGAACGAAGCGTGTTGTGTATGACCCAAGGTCCGATTATTGCATTACATTTTGTTTAACACAAGCTATTTGTTCGTGTTTATTTGCACTCGCTGGATCCAGAGGAATGAGTTGCCTATATCTTTCATTAAGTAGTAACAGTGTGTATAAACACAAATAGTACTATTTTCACATTGACCATTCTATTGGTGTAGTGGTTAGTGAGACTGGCCGCTGAGCGGAAAGTTGTGGGTACGTTACCCACACAAACCGAATGCCTGTATGATGTTGTATTTGTTCTCTCTGGTACTATAATTATATAATATAAATATATTTAGACTGCTTCGTTGGTCGTGTTGGTTGCAAGTGCGACTGCCGATCGGGAGGTCCCGGGTTCGATTCCCGGGTCGAACA
>DWFO01003592.1:0-12143 GCA_018246595.1 Mimoniades nurscia nurscia | reverse complement strand
TGTAACCGGTGAAACGTGGGAGGGTTCTGCATTCCTCTGCCTACCTCATCGGGGATTACAGGCGTGAAGTTACGTTTTAAAATTTAACGTTCCATTTGTAGCCATTGAAGTTGTTATTCAGACAAATGAATCATAGAATCTGTGCTGGCTATTGTAGAACTTTCCATCAATACAAGCATTATAGCTGACAGAACACTTGTCTACTTTTAATTAATGTTCAAAATGCAGAATAATAAACACTGAAATTTTATTATCGTTTATTTAATAAAAGTATTTTTTACGTAAATTTTTAAAGGTCTTCTGAATAAAAGTTTATGCATAGGTACAGTTACCGATTAGGTACAAAAACTAAAACGAATCTTTCATAAAACATTGCTATGAAGAAAGATTTTACTAGTCTTATTTAAGAAAATATGAAATAAAATTTAAGATGGCATAATTTATAATGTGAAACATTTAAAGTTACGTGAACGCTTTAGAGGCGGCGCAACTCTTGGACGTTCAGTTGCATAACGCCGACCCACGTTTTAAATTTTAAGGCTATCAAACTTTTTACGTACGACTACCATAATGACATTTTATATGGATGACGATAATATATGCTTGAACGCATATATAAAGATGACGTCCCTTTATTGGCTTTAGTTTTAAAAATATTTATTCTGTCTATACTAATATGGATAAATAAAAGTTTGTATATATTTTTAAGGATAGTAAAAAGTTACAATAAATTACAGTGTACAAGTTACAATTTTAATGTCTGTCAATTTTAGCCTACAAGATTATAAGAATGTCCGTATTGGTCCATATAATTTTAGTAGCTGAAGACAATATTAAAAAATTAATAGTTGAGTAATAAAAATCATTCCGTAGAAGAAAAATACCGCCTTTTATCAGAGCCAAGACGAAACTAGTGACGCTCAAGTACGCACTTGAGGCTCTAAGTGTACGTATGCAGGATTACCGACCAGCCGTCAACCGGTTGCAATGAATGGAGTATAGAGAGGACGGAATATTGATATCACTGATAAAAATTAATACAACTACTTCTTAGACTTGTATTAGTTAGGCTTATAATGTTCGGAAACATTAAAAAACTTTTGGGAACATCAGCGTGAATATAATAACGATTAAAATGTAACTAGAAAATTATTATTTGTATAAAAAAGTGTAATTTCGTGTCGGGGACGCTGTAGCTAGTGCCAAATTGAGGCTTAAGTCGGGGCTGCAGTTAATTGTAATAACCTTCGGGCGAGGGTGAACGTGGAGTGTCCGGGGGCGAGAGGGGTCGGGTTTGTTGCGCAGGCGCATCGGGCCGGCCACTCGAGCACGCGCTGCTCGTCGAGCGCTCTCGAGGAGCCACTCGGCTCCCGCCGCGTCGAATTGAAAAGATACCTACGCCGACACCGCACTGAATATTCGCTCACGTATCAAAACCATAAAATGCAAATCTATGCAGTGCGGTCGTCTAGAGTGCTCAGCGGAGCCCGGCTCGCGTACCGCGTTTCATCAAATGCAATCTGACTAGAATTATCATACACGAGTAGTTAGTCAAGCGAGTGACATTGTTATAAGTAATACCAGTTTTTGTTTATCATTATATCATATTCGCTGAGTAACAATACTCGGAAAACTGCTTTCAATTATCTTTTCTTCTCACCCATTTGTATTCAACTGCTGGAAAAATAAGTAAATGGTTTGATTTTTTATACGTTTCTTATCATAATTGACGATGAGCCCGTGAATTTCGTTTGCTTTTATGTAACAATAAAAAGTCAAGATCAGATTTAAATGATATCTTATTACGAATAATATTTAAAGATTTACACAATCGTTGTTTATCTGTCCGATTAGATTTCCCCTAATTCGGGGAGCGTATATTAAAGCAAATTACAACATCCATTTAGCTGGCCTAATAGTGGTCCCGGCCACGTTAATAGAAAACGCAAACGAGTGCGGTATAACATGAGATGGAAGCGTGGGGTCACAGGACGCTACGTCTGCTCGCTCTCATATGTATAAATGCCATACAAACTAACATGCACATGTACACAGTACGTTCCAATTTATAATGCGGACAAGCCACACTGAAATGGATTTACAGCTGCAAACCTGCTTGTCTTTGATGAGGATCTATTTTAGGATGCTTGCCGCGCGCAGCGAAACATTCCAATAACTGAACCGATATATTATTATTACGTACGAATCTGAATCGATGCCGTGTTATAAAATTTATTACACACTCGTTTTCTCGACGTTTCTTATTTGTAAACAGGCGCTTGAGCAACTCCTACTGGGCCCCTCGATAATGTTTGATGTCTCGTTAAAAATAAAATCGCCCGTGAATTGACAGGAATAAATCCGTAACGTAACTAATTTGTCGACAGAGACGTTGAGGGACAGACATGCTCGAAATAATTTTCAGTGACGTTCGATAGGTAGGAGGATTATGATTGAAATTTCAATGGGATTAACGGGAATCGATGTGAACATGCCAGTTAAGTCGTGTCGGAAGACGAAATTTTTTGTCGTGGAATTCAGTAATTCGCTTCGTGGAAAATATGTCACGTTCAAATTATGGTATAGACGTCCTATACTACTAAAGCCTTTAGCTAATTTCGGATTGCGTTAAGGCTCTTAAGCCGGCAGGCTAACGCTTCGGTTCTATCGTTTGTCGTAGATTTAGGTGGCATGTTTAAGTGTAGTGTGATCTGCAGTAGGTGAACTAAAGTCCGCAGTGTCTTTTAGGTACGCCTGCTCAGTATGCGAGCGCTTTCCTTCGCATCCGATGTACGCGACCGCGGAAGGAGTTCCGTACACAAAATACTGTGTTTATATTCAGTTCTTTTAGAATTCCTGTAGCAGTTGACTTTTCGTGCCGCTGTGTAGAGACAGCGCATAGAAACTATAGGTATGTCTGCTTTCAGAAGGTCGGGTGTACAAATAGTGAAAATTTAAAAATATGCTACTGTTATTCACTGGCTGAATTTTTTTTTTGTGCATCCTAAATTTATTACGATACGTTCTTTTCATTAATGCAATTTGAGTTTCGTCCGAATTTATTATTAGTGCAAACATGCAACTATGAAGTCTTGCGGAAAAAAAAAACTCATTGAAACATTTCTCGTTATAACATTAAAACGTTGCAAAGGAACAAAGTAACAATTTTGGTGTTCGAACCGAGCTAACAGGCTTTTGGTAAAACCGAAAAACTCGTCAAGTAGAAAATTTAAAAGCCACAGCGCGAAATGAATTGCAATGGTTGCGTATTTTGAAAAGGATTTTTTTCCGTATAATCAGTGAGCCGTGTTGTAGTGGCTTTATGAGCGGATAGCTTAGTTCGAGATATTTGGCGCACTAATCTCCATTTAAAGAACGGTTGTACGATCCTCGAGCCTAGGATTATGGAAGTTGCGTGACACTAATTAAGTCGGAATTAAGGGTGGGCCTATATCAAGAACCGCGGCGAGAGTTATAAATGAAAGGGTATTGCGAACATTCACTATTACAACTAGCGGTACCTATATGAAAAACGAGAGAAGTAGTATCCCGATTTGTATAACACTTTGTTTTGAGCAAACATGGTTTAGGAAGTGGAACTTTTAATAAGGAATTACGTTGCGATATGAGCAATATAACCGATATTTCATATTATTATAAAGTAAGCACAAATTGAATACGATTTATAATTATGGATATATAATATGAAACTTCTTTAAATTATATTTGCTACTTTAATGGATAAAAATGTGCGTATTTGAAATGTTAATGTTTAATATTAAATAGAGAGAAGAATATGAGGAGGGGTATGAAGAAAATGATAAATGGAGAAGAAGCAGGTCAGGTCTGAAAGTCACAATAAATTCATGTAATTTTTTGTAACTAATATTTATATTACGTAATTTGAGGCTTCACCCTTAAAGTTTTTGTGGACGTAACAGTAAAGAGTGGACGAAAAAAATTTCTCAGTACTGCAAAAATTTATCATTCAAGATCGTTACATCAAGAATAATCAACTATTAGTTTAATTGAATCCTAAGTAACATGTTGTCTTTTAATTATTTTCTATAATCCTTTTGAGCAACCAAGAATCTAACACAAATCCTACTTAGCCGTAACTTTCACTAAAGTAGACAGTCGCTTTGATGGCTCTTAACATTGACGAGCTAAGTCGAGTTTATTCAAACTTTTCTACTTATTAACTTGACTATTAAGGATTTATTTGCGGCGTTCGCGACCGCCTTCGCCATCTATAAATCAGTTGGCAAATATAAAAGAGCGGAACGAATCGGAGATTGGGCATCGACTGAGCGTGGTATTGGAGCATCGACTATCCGGTGTAAGCTGCTCCCGCCCGCTTAATCCCCGTGCTCGCCTAACACCGGTTAGGCCCACTACGTAAATTTGTGTAATTTCGTATCTAGGCCAAGTGCCAAGGGATCGAGCTGCTTCGCGGCAATAGTGATTGATATGACGCTATAGCGAGCACCCCCGCCCCTGCCCCGCCCCTGCCTCGCCCCTGTCACTCGCCTAGACGGTTCGATGCATTCGTAATAAGTCTCACGATACTCCAGCCCTGATTCGATACAGATAATACCATCTTTTAATAGACATCCCTGCGCCGATAGACAGCTCGTAAATCACACCCGCTCTACATAGATTCTATACAGTTATTATGCACAAAAAGCGGATTTAATTATCATACCGTTAGCAATAAAAACTTTTCAATGTGGCGTTTCGAAATAGACGATTGAGACTTTTTTCAACGAATAACTCTCGTATTTCAGGATCACGTGGCTACACTGCGTCGCAGTGATTTTAATATGTCGGTGCGCGAATGTGAATTTCTCGTTGCCATAACATATTTCGAAACGATACACATCTTTTTAACACATAAATTTGTATTACTAGGTACTGTACAGGCCACTACGTCTCGAACCGACGCTGCGCCACGGTGGGAGAAACTGAATTTCAAATACGCAAAATCCCGTGGTTGCTTCCAGCTCTCGCTCTTCAATTTATGCCATTAGTGGCCTTGCGCTCGATGTAAATATATGTGAATTTCATAATCATAGAGTTGAATTTGTCCGGATTAAAGTGTTTCAAATATATTGCGAGATATATTTGATATAATAATATCTTTGGTAACAGTTGACTCAGGAGATCAATTCAATATCATTTTAAGCAATAAAAACCCTCCAAGATTTTCATTTATTTCGTTAAATTTCAAAAGTGGTGACTATTTTATTCTACGCGTTTTTATCTCAACTGACAGGAATGTAACACCATATGCTTAAAAATATATGCACAGCTTTAAAATGCTATGAAAACAAATCGTCGTGGAGTGCGTGCGATAAAAGAAAAATTTGTTTCAAGGTAACTTAGTCTATAATTCGTCCCGCTCGCAAACCTAATACTCAAATCTGGCAGGACGTTGTCAGGGTGAGTGTGATAGAGACGCAGCTATAAATATAGAAAATAAACGTGCAACAGAACGATAGCAACAAAACCGTCGTCAGTTTTGTAAATTACAATAAACCGTGGAGTAGAGCGTGGGCAGAATTCGTGATAGCTCTTCCTGCCGCGACAATGGGCTTAAATTTCGCCGATCCGCTGTGCTACTGCAGATGTGTACAGACTACACCTATTAACCAAACCATTTTACTGATATATAAATATCGCCAACCTCGTTAGATAGCATTCACATTTATTGTATCAAATCTACCGCTGTATATAATTTTATAATATACTCATTAATGGGTTATCGTAATTTGTTTTCAATTTATAAATATACTTAAAAAAATAATTGATGCCACGATGATCAAATGTTCATTTTAAAAATATAACATTGTTATTCCAATGTATCATTAATTATACCTGTTCCATGTGGGTATTAATTATTGTATCAGGGAATCTCGACGTTCTATATTCAAGCGAGTTACAATGGGTACGATTGTCACCAAATAGATGAGCTATAATATCGACGAATCGTTGAAGCAGCGTGACCTCGTTATTATTTGAAAGGTCCCATAACGTTAATCTAGGCGTCACGCAACTTTCTTGGCGTTCACTCGTCAGAACAAAAACTATATAACGTTATATACATGTATTCTGATATCATAAAGCGACCTCGTCGAGCCATGAACACGAATATGAATAAAGAACGGCCGCTCGAAAAAAGACTATCTCTTGACAAGTACTGAAGGATTGGTCTTCATCACGCACAAATTTTCTCGAAAATTCTTTGTGTACACGTATTCCAGTAAATACTTCATTTCAACAAAGAGCTTCTTAGGGCGATCATAATCGAGAGTTGGAGTGGCGTTCGATAAAAATTGAATTTCTACGTCTCGTAAACAAGGCTGAGGGGATGCCGAAGATTTACCTATAACGCTATTCTGTTTACAGTCTAGGAAATTCTATTTGCTTAAAGGTCGAATGGAGGCAATATCGTGGACGTCGCGAAGCTGCGGGCGGGCGATGCAATAAGGGAAGCGGGCCGCTGGACGGCCGTCGCCAATTTAAAGAAAGCCCACTGAACCGAAAGACAAGCGCATTGACGGCTCACGAACACCGCACCTACCCGTGCGCTCTCTAAGGCTTCTCATATAATTTTCAATCCAGCGAGCTTTAAAATCGATTGCTCTTTGTAAGTGTAAAACGAAACAAGGGGCGGAATGTGCCGTGCACCGCAGCCTATTAATTTACGCCTTTGTAAGATATTTTCATTGTATTGATTATTATCGATAATTTTGAATAATATTGTCAAAGTACAAGAACTTTTGATTGAAATTATTAATTATGTTTTCTTTTGATATTATTATTGAACGTTTCAATAATGAAACATTGTTGCGAGTTGTTAATCTTCTAGAGCACGTTAATGTAAACATGTGAATATAATATAGTAATCATAACGAAATAGGCGAAACAAGAGAGCTCAATGAAAATAAATGTCTCATCCCACGGTACAAGCGTTATTCGCTTAGAACAATTGCGTCCTCCCTTCCTCTAATCTCCTCGAAATAGAAACACAAATCG
Organism: Mimoniades nurscia nurscia; assembly: GCA_018246595.1. NCBI lineage: Eukaryota > Metazoa > Arthropoda > Insecta > Lepidoptera > Hesperiidae > Mimoniades > Mimoniades nurscia. Next base: position 5,105 of record DWFO01003592.1, on the reverse strand, counting down.
GCAATATATTTCGGTTGAATTTTGTTTATACGCTGTTACTGCTATTGCCACTCAATGTACACTAAATGAAACCGCAGAATTTGCGCTTGTGTTATATGTATATGGTTTAGGCTGTAACATTTCTACATGAAACTTTCAAACTTCTCGCGCTAGCGAACAAGCGCGTAATGTATTGGCTTATCTGTCTCTTTGATACCTGTTTAATGAAAGGGTTGATCGTAAATCTACACATTTAAAGTTGTTACCGCGTCCTATTGGGCTTTACTTCCGCCAACGGTTAGTAATTAATGTGCTGCCATCATAGAGAAAGTTTACAACTATGAGTATTGAAACTACATAAGTATGAAAGTTCCAAGCGAGGTGAGAGCTTCTCGCGTTCAACTCTAATACGAGTTTAAATATAATAATAAGATTAATTTCTGCCTGATCACTAAAGAATTTAGTCGTATAATACTGGTATTATAGAAGCGCGAATACAATTCAATAGTTCAGTTATTTATCTATCGCCATTGAAACAAAAGCTCCATTTTAAAATCTAATTAAATTTCAATATGCATTATGTATTGGAAATTTAAAGAACACTAATCTTAAGAATACTAAAGGCACATCTCACTAAACAGTATATGCAGGCCAATGTAATCAATAAAACGTAAGCACTGAATTATAAAACGAACAAAACAATCGGGTTGATTCGACATAAGGAGGTGAAGATCGGAGCTTGCATTAATAAATAGAGGCAACCCTTACGTCCCTAGGGAACTAGTGGGCACGTTATAATAATAAGCTTCTAAACAAACTACAAGTAATTACAACAAGAACAACCACTATTACTTCGTCAAATATCCCGAGGCAATGGCGGTCTTGTTGTACATTCAATTATGTAAGGCGGTCAATTAGAAGTAGTACTGAGCAGTAGATGATTTTGTAGTTACGGTTGATGAACGGCCTAATTTTGTAGTTACGGTTGATGAACGGCCTAATTTTGTTGTTACGGTTGATGAACGGCCTAATTTTTATTATTCAACTCAAATTAAATCATTGTCTTTGACATCAGACGTTAATTATACTAATAATATTTATCCTTTGCGCACTCAAAAAGTTACTGTTTCCAAAGTTAGATAAAGGTCTTCTTCTTCCAAGAAATGTGCCATTATTTATTTCATAGCTTCATAGTTTTATTAAGTATTTCATTAATATTAACCAGTTTGTCATTGATATTAATTATATAAAAAATTACAATAAAAATTGAAAGAAAGCTTTTTAATACTTTTAATGATATTTTACCATTTTTGTTAACGATATTACTCTCGTAAAGCTGCTATGCCACTAAGTTGCAGGAGTAGAAACATTCGAGGTTATGCCGTAGGCATTTCAATGTAGATATGCGATTCCTCGGTTATTTTTTAAGGCGCATCAAATAGAAATAACGGGTTAAAAATGCTCGAAAAGCTTCAAATGATAGAAACGCCATTGGATTTGTTCTTATTTCTTTTAATTTACACGAAAATACCCTATTTATTTGAAATTTCATACGGAAAAATGTCGTTTCCTCACGGAATTTTCAAGGTAAACTACCGCTGTTATATTCTACATCATATCCTTCAGGATAACGCAATTGAGTTGTGCGCTAGACATTTAAGTATCATTTATCATTGTTTCATCCTCCTATCATTAGAAGACAGGAACACGGTAATGCTGTTAAGTTTTACCAAACTTCTTTAATGCCTAATTGTATTGTTATAAATATCTTGTTTCAACAATATAGGGTTATATGAATTAACAAGTTCGTGTTGTTACTACATTGTCAGCAGTTATTAATTTTAAAAGAGCCAAATTATTGGTTTTAAGTTAGGCATAGTTATTTAACTCAATTCGTAAAATTAAGCGAAAAGGTACCTATTTGTTTGTTACAATTTATAGTTTTTTTTTGGTTTTTTAAGTTTCTCAGTTTGTGGTTACGAATATAATATTATGCTACGTCTAACCAATTTTAAAATCATATTGACAGAAATTATTATTTTCACCCACTTATATTGCTTACTTGTTGTAGATAAAGAAGGAAAACCTCGAAGCCAAAAGACATTAAAACCTGTTTTTAAATTATTAAATATTATTTTAACCATATCCTTAACAGTGTGGCTTTGGAATAAGAATAAGTATTTACGATAAGGCTAAGTTTTTAAACCGCGTAATTTAAAAACTAAATTCAGTCGATAATTGAACTCGTGGGATCCCTATGAGAAATGTAGAGTAATTATAAGAAATTCAGTTGCATTAAATACATCCAGTTCATCCTCATTCAATTCCGACTAAGACTCAAACTGTGCAACATTGGGTTTTGAAAATGGTGTTACGTAGCTGTTTTGAAAGTAAATAATAGATTGTGATATTTTTTTAGAACCATCATAGTAGCATTGGAAAATGGTTTATTTATGTCACCAACGTCTGTATTTTGTGAATTGTGCCAATGTCCGTTTTTTGTGTGTTTGTAATGACTGAGGTGTAATCAGTAGAAAAAACCGTATTGTATATATTCAGTTTGATACGAAACAATATTAACCATATATATATACGATATACCGTGCGATAAGTTAAACCAGCAATAAGCATAGGTACAGCGAAATATTCATCCACATAAATGATCCAGTATCCTTCCTATAAAACATATGTACTACTTTACAACAACAACATAATTATTGACACATTCATGATTAATTTCCTTTATAGAATGTGCCTTGAAAAAAAAATTGCAAAGGCTCTCCGACAAAAACTGACCAACACGCAATATGATAGTGAGAATGATATATCACATCCTGCAGGATGCCACAAGCGAGTTGTGCGTGCGACATTTAAGTTTCATCTATCATCATTCCCCCTCTTCGATCATTAGTACTGTTTACTCAGCGCCCGAGACAAGAACACCGCAATGCTGTTAGTAGAATATTGTCGATTCCACTATAAACAGGTATGTGACATTGTATACGTACACGTCATGGACTGTGAAATGACAAATATTTGTACTGTACAGAAATTTTGGTATGGGTAAGAAAATAACTGGTGATTAAGAACAAAATAACTGATTATTAATTGACAAATCATTTTCTACGGAATTTGTTGCGTTGAATTTATTGGAATATCGCAAAAATATTCGTCATACTGTTACTTTTCATAATGATTTATTGTATACGACGCATTTTATTTTAATTTATGCGCATTTATATCCTAATTCTATTTTGGGATGCAATCAATAATATAATTGATGATCCGATTTTTCACGCAAAATTTATAAATCTTTCAATTGGCATTTCTGATAAAGTTATTTGTTATGAATAGTCATTTTAAGAACTGAACATTGATATTTTTCCAATTTAATTTAGAGAACATTTTATTGCAAAGCCTAAGAAAAACCAAGTTCAATTTGAAGATATTTTACACGAAAACGGTTTGTAAATATTAAGCGTTATAATTGCTCTCATACATAATTTTGCTACAATGTTTTATTTAAGAATTCGCCGCTTAAATTGGTCCTATGGGAAATACTAGGATTGAGCAATAATTTTTTCACTTAAAACGCTTCTTATAGCTTATTTAATCGTACATTTCTCAATAACATTTTTGTTTATTTCCACATACATTACAAAAATGTCATATTATATGACATATATATTAAAAAAAAGATTGATTCAAATTTACTAACTATAGAAAGGAATTTATCTGTAAGCGATAATACTTGTTTTTGATAGAGGTTCATTGAGCGATGACACCTCCAGAATTGTATACTTGATATATGACTTTCACAGTAGCGTTTTTGAATTCGAACTAAAGCTATCAGAACTACTGTAAACGTTCCAAATTTAATTTACCACTGTCTGGACGCCCATGTTTATATGAGGAAACTCTTTCACGTGTTAAGATATGCTTGTAGTTTCAATGAGAACAAAATAGAAAAATTCTTGTTATAAATAACCGTATTGTTTTAGGTACGCCTATAATCATAGGTCTGTTTTTATACCAGTCTCAACTAATGTTGAATGTGCACAATACATATAGTCATTGTATGACAATGCATTTCCACAAAGCTTTGAAATATTCCTTTGCTTTGGAGTTCATGCGCCATATTATTATCTACGTTGTTAATTACAACGCACAGAACCGTGTGACAATTTGTGTCTCATTGATTTATAATGTCGTGTCTATTTATTTTGTTGCACTCACTACATGTCGTGCAAATCAAATTCTTTTTCAATTTTCTACCTTGATTTCATGTTTTCTTTTTTATCTCAATTTTGTGAGGTGTGATGCATTAATGGAGCCTCCCCAAGCGGTGACAGTGCCTGACAAACACATACTACCCGGCGGAACCTGGACATTGCGACTAATCCTTTCAACACGATGGCTGATCACTGAACGGGCCCTCTCAAGGCCAACCAACGAGATAAGCTGTCAATTCTAAAACGGACATCTATATTTTGTATTGAGATATTTATAACCACATTACAAGATGGTTCCAAAGTGCCACGTGAGCGTGGAACTGCAATACAATTATATGTATATCATAAAACCGGTAATTTCTTTACGTCTGCTCGGTTTCTTTTTCGATGTTTGTTAAATAGTTTGTTTCGCAGCAACATCTTTAGCATACACCTATGCTAGCTTCAGGGGATGTACCGATTTACAGAATATTGTTCTAAAGTGCTACACTGGCTGTGAATTAATTTGCGGAAGTTGTTCGGTGGAGCAGAACAAGTATTATCATGTTGCATTGGATACGTTCACTCCTTGCTGACGCTGGCTCTTTATACTTATTAATGCTTTTGACTCAAAACACTTCTCGTTTTGTGTTCAATTAAATTGTGTGCTGATTATTATAGTTTGCAGCGTGCTACGTATTATAAAGACTGCTCTATATTTTCAGGTTGAAAAATAACTTCACACACTACTTTTGTAATTTTTTTGTTACTTATCTATAATTTTTTAATATTTCATTTGATAATTCTGTCTATAATATGAGTAACTTCACGCCTGTAACCCCGAAGAGGTAGGCAGAGGAATATAGAACATTCCCACGTTTCACCAGTTACTTTTAAGTCCCACGATGGAATAGG
>DWFO01003591.1:0-12144 GCA_018246595.1 Mimoniades nurscia nurscia | reverse complement strand
GGGAATGTTCTACATTCCTCTGCCTAACTCTTCGGGGATTACAGGCGTGAAGTTACTTTTATTGTACATCTTTAGGGACTTATTTCAAAAAGTATTCCACGAACATTGTCTTTCTCCGAATTTCAAGCTGCGTCCACAATAATTTTACAATAAAATCGGTATAGTAACGTGGAGGCGAAAACGTAAAAGGCTGGCGGAGAGACTAAGTTACTTTCCCTTTTTAATAAACATGTTATTAAAATATTTAAATAATTATAGCAGCAGTCCCTTAACAGAGAACAAGCTGGAATTTATACCCATATCCATTATTAACGTCAGTTGCATTTTCGATCACTGCTAACTATTCCTTTCTGACATGTACAAACCAATGTCGACTCTACTTTAGCGGATTACAATACAGTCTAGCGTGTCCTGTGTCATGAAATTGAGGCAAATGTAATATTTCAGTGGCAGTACACAAAGAAAGTATAATGAGCGACGTCTAAACACGTCTCGGGTGGAATTAGCTAGACGGGGTGCGAGATAAATATAGGACGCTAAGGGTGTGGGCTAGTAATAGCGTTTTAATAGGCATGTCTAAACATTAGTGTTAAGACGCAGACATGATTTGAATTGACTTAGTAGTTAAATAGGTTACGTAACATCACGTCCGTCATCCCCGAAGAGATAGGCAAAAGAATGTATAACACTTACTTTTAAGTCTCACGATGGAATAGGTGGTGAGCCTGTGGCCATACACCGGACACGTATCCAGACTCCGAGCCATTACTAGAAAATCTAAATTAGAAAATTTAGTAGTGCTTGACCCAGGAATCGAACCCCGGACCTCCCGTTCGGCAGTCGCACTTGCAACCAACATGACCAACGACGCAGTCATAGTTAAATTAATTTAAATCAGACAAGTTTTAGTTCAGTATTAGTACTAAAGCACAAATGAATAATGTAAGTCAATTTCCTCTGTTGTAATCTAAGGTAATGTATAGATGTCATGTTCAAGAAAATGTTTAAGATTTTCAATAATTATACATAGATAACTGGGCTATTTGTGTTGTAACAAAATATTGAGTCGGAGGTTGTGGCTCATTTTGCTATTATTATTATCGTTCCCGCTCACGCTCCGTACTCACTACCAACCTACCCTATGCACGTGTGTCCCTTCCAAATGACGAATGACCGACGAAAGACATTTTAAACTGTGCGTATATCATCGGGGATGTGGAGCCACTGATTGTGCTGACGACGGCGTCGCTGCATCTGGCATTGATATTATTAAATAAATAAATAATAAAACAGTTTCTTTTGTTTCTAAAAATGTATACACAATTTTGTATAAATAAATACCACTCAAGTGACCACGAGTATTAATGCCTGATTTGTATCGAAATACTCCAACTTGTAAGTGTTATGGATTAACACAGAGACAAACGTATAATTTACGCGGGCTAACATATACATAAATGTAGATAGATACAATAAGATACACCGAGCTCAGTATCAACGCAGGTTACCTAGTCAATAATATAATTTACAACTTCCTAAGCCACGCCCACCTAGCTCGACGAACGTGCGCCCCGAGGACCCATCTCGTATTCAAACCATAAATTGAATCTGCATCCCGCTTATTATCTTACTCTACCTTTGTTTTTTTCTTATAAATAAGATGTAATTATATAATAATGGTTTGACATAGTGGGAGTGGTATCGGGTATTACTTTAATTTACTATAGGTAAAATATTTCTAAATCTCTCTCAACTCTTGGTAAAGGGATACCTACACCAAGCGCAAGTATGTACAATCACTCAACCACCTGTACTAAGTCCGCTTAAATATTGCGAGCCCCCATGGCACTACATGCTCGTTAGTTTATTGGATGAAACTATTATCAGTAAGTTTTCAGGAGCGTAAGCTTTGTTCAAGGCCTCCGTGGTACTTTTACAAGTAGGCAAGTTTACCACTAACTCGAAGCAGTAACCCGCGCTGAGTCAATGTGTTCGAGTAAGTTGCAAGATATGTATTTCCGGTGTTGCGGGAACTATTTAATTACAAAAAAATTATGTTTCTAAGAAGCTGCAAAAGAAGGTAGAATTATGAAGTGTCATTAGAGATACCTTCATATAGTCCTTGAAAAATCGCTATACTCAGGGATTATGCACAGTATACCTGTCTGAGAACACTCTTTACTTGTCGAGCATCGCATGTAAAACTCGTTGAACTATATATCGACACACGAGCATCGATGATCTGACTCGATCTGCTCGAACTTAAACTAAGACAGCAGTCGGCGAAAGCAATGACATTATAGCGATTTGAAAGTAAATAAAATATCGTTTATTTGTACACAAACATGTGAAAAAGATTACATAATCTATTTATTGAACGCTATATACGACCTATTATGCTATACAAAAATTAAATATTGACAGTGTTTTAAAGAAAATAATTTTGTTAAACAATTGATCAATGAATTATTTAAACAATTTCAAATACAATTATTGTTAGCGACAGTTATAAAAAACTCTCATTACATTGGTTTTTGTAATCAATCATTATGAACAAAACTGCAATATTAGATTTTATTAAAACATTGATTTGGTAATTGCATTAGACATGTACAAAGGCCAACTCTGCAAAGTTGTTCCACTTAGTACCAAAACGCTGAGCGTTTTATGTTTTTATGTCGCGTCATATGCAAAAAAAATGCCACAAGCATTTGTCATCGCCTCTCGCGACTCCCGAAGCATTATCGGCTTTCATTTTAGCACTTCATTACCACACAACCGCTGGGAATTATTAACACGTGTACCGTTCAACCGTTATCGCAGTGTGGCTACATTTAAGATCAGTGCCTCATTTAATTTGGGAAACGGTAAAAGCGCATCAACAAATAAATACCTTTTAGGTGATTTATGAAAGGCTGACACATCAATTCAATCACTCAAACATGGCGTGTTAGTATATCGAAAAATAATCGTGAGACCAAGTATCATCACAATCGTTCTATATCGGAAAAGATTCTAACGGATATTTTCAGAGCATTGTCTTATTCCTCAGAGCATGCTTCAAGCTTTTGTTCCCTGTTGTATTATTATTATTACGCAATAGTCAATAAGATAGGCCTTTAGATCTGTTTAAAATTACTGGAAGTGCGATAGCCACATATACGAGTATTAAAAAAAATGTTATTACAACATCATGTGCTCCTCACTTCTTCTCAGTTACTGAGTAAGATCCGTTCCCGTGGTCGACCATGTGAGCAGTAGATAACATTCCAAATCCTGAAAGTATCTCTTAAGTGGAATTGACTGAGTGAAGTTTGAACTAAGCGTTCAGTTGACATAATACTTTTTGAGATTTCTTTTAAATTAGACTAAATATGCTTCCTTATGTTCTAGCTAAGACTTTCCCGGGGGCTCATACAGCTGAATCACATAAAAACTGGGCAAGCGTAAACAACCAATATTATATTTATTAATTATCGAAACAGGTGAACAGCATTTCGAGTTCAAACCTTTTAAATGAAATTCAATATTCCCGTCGAGAAATTTGCCCCACGCCCGGAACAGAGCTCGTCCATTAATCACAAGTATCAAAACTTAGTTGTTGTTAACGGCAGCATTATTGGTTCCGCTCACTCCATCCACTTCACTAGAGCTATCGAATTTTCGAGCTTTCATTGTTTACAAATTTGAATGTGTTAAAGTCTAGATATTGTCTATTTTTTAAATAGTATAGGCTAATGAAGGATCAAAGACAGACGTTTGTAACACTCAAGGAGTCATAAAATCTTGATGATGTTAATTCTAATACGACGATTTTATTGGTATTGGAATAATTCAAACAATTTTCTAAAACATGTAAAATTATTTACGCCAACATTATTTGCATTATTATTTCTTTTCAGTTGAGCTAAGAAGTCATCATCAATCATAATCCCTGTAAGTATTTTTTCTTTACTTGCGTCAGTTTACTGAAGTTTTTATTTAATGTTCGAAAGCAACTTACTTTCTCGTTTCAGTGTAGCTGTCACTAAAATATTTCTTTCCTTCTGTAAAGCCAAGCCAATTTAAGGAATATATTCGTTATAACCAAAATAATTTTAAGTAATATTTTTATGCAACTCATTTTCGGCATGGAAACACCATATTGCAATACATAAATTGATTTCTTTATATAGACTGTATATTTACTGACTTATAATAAGTAAATACAGAAATTCTTCAGATGTCCAGGCGCTGAATTTGATTACCTTACGTTACCATACCATATGTTAGCAGTATCATGGTTCCCCGTCCAAGTTCTCACTATCCGTCCTACTTATACATTGGGATTCCGTACGAAAACGCACACGACACATTAAAATAAAATAATGCCGCTTAAAAGTGTAAACTTTACCAAATAAACCTACAAAGTTCCCTGTGCCATGTATATTAAACAGCAGGCGTACGTTCAGAGATTATAAGCTGATTGTCTTTACAGATTAAATCCTTCCAAAATCGCAGTACAATCAAGTATGTTGTTTATATCTAAGGCATAAGGTCCAGAGTTTGATGTGTGCATGTGATAAGTCCGAGATTCTCCAGTGCGCTGAAATCGCTTTAAAACAAAAGCGTAACGAAATATCTCTTCGGTGCGTAGCCTAAGTCATTAGCGAGAGGTTCTCTACGACCATTTATTGCTAAGCTTAAACAATAACATTTAGTGACATAACACTACTTAGTATAGTGTTTAAACTAAAAAGAAAATATCAAATCAAACATTTCAATACATTTTAGAATCTTATTGAGACTATTTTACATCACAAATAAAACAATTAAATTAATGGATGATACGTTGGTTGTGTTGGTTGCAAGCGCGACTGCCGATCGAGAGGTACCTGGGTTCAAATTCATGGAAACTATTGCAATTTTCTAAATTACATTTTCCAGTAGTGCCTCGGAGTCTGGCTATGCATGTGCCCGATGAATGGCAATAGACACCACCATAATGGGACGTAAATGTGACTGCTAAAATACATATGTATGTGAGTGTACTACACTACTCTGCCTATCTCTTCAGGGACTTACAGGCGTGATTCTGCTTGTGTACGTCACAAATAAATCCATTGTTACGCTGGAAGTAACAATATACATATACATATATCATAACACCTGGTGCCTTACAGGGTAGGCAGAAAGAACCGAACGCCAAATATATCACTATTCTTACAGACCTTACCGTCTTTCTTTTACTATCAACACTCGTTATTATTTAAATATAGAAACAATATGGATCCCCCAATCCCTCGTTCCTTACGCCCAGCACAAAGATGACGTATACACGTTGGACGTATCGGACTCATCGGACCTCCGTCGACGCTCCGGCTTGTCGGAAATAAGATAATGCCACACATTGCGTAGCTTTGTTTTAGTTTAGTTACGGCTTTGAACTCGTCTCTGTATGTAATAAAATTTTTCTTTTAGAATAATATGTAGTATTATGTGGTCTAAATTGATGTATAAGATACGACAAAAAAAAACGGGTTTATGAACTTTAAAATAATAAATAATATAAACTTTATGTAATTGACGATATTTGCTGATAAGTAATGGCTTAATTTCATTAAATTAAGTTCAATTTCAGATCCCTAAGGAGTTAAAAATGTTATACCTAACTATTTTAAGAAAGTCTGTCACTATTGGGAGCAGAATTATGTGGCAAAGGTTGATGTTTATAATAATAAATGTAGGAACATAATTTTACCAGTTGTACATTGGCAATATAGTCACATCCCTTTAATTAACGTGTAACAGCCCTCATCCCCATCATCATCGTCATCAGCCTATTGCAGTCCACTGCTGGACATAGGCCTCCACTGAAGGATTATGCCCACAATCCCCACGTTGGTATACAACAGTCCCTATAGCACCAGTGATAATTTTAATCTACCTATGCATATATTTCTTACCCTTTTAATTTGTCGCATCCGCCACTATCTTGGGCCACAGTTTTATATCAACTAAGGACATCCACAGAAATAAATATACTATCCGTAATCGTTCCATCTGCTTCTATTGTTGTCCGAATTTATTGTTACTACATAGTTTGTGAGGTCCTTTTGTGTCGGTCCGAAATTTAACCTTTATCAAGATATAGATGGGGTACATAAAAAAGAATTAATTCTTTCGATATAGAGTATTAGTATACGGAAAAAATATAGATCAACATAAAAGTAAGATTCTGTAACGTTCGTTCTATGGATTCCATTCAAATAAGCTCCTGCGCTGGAGTCACGCGTACAGGAGAAGTGCATTACGCGACGCATTCACCTTTCAATTCACTTCATATATAACTTACGATTGATTGTAAACAACTATGAACAGTAGTATGCATTTAACATCGCATGAACTACATTCCCATGTGCTACGTCAAGTTGCTTCTTTTGAAAATGTTTCACGCATCTCAAATGGAATTTATCCTTTCATTTAAATTTTTTTGTACACATACACACATACATATGTGTAGCTAATATGTTGTCAAACTGTACCCCATCAACTCGATACAGCGAAGAAACTTTACAAACGTTAAATCCAAGTCAACCGCCGCTGGCCGGGAGTTGAAACTGAGTTGGTAATAGGGTTACGTTAAGCTAAAGGTCACAAGGCAAGATCGCATTGGAGCGTATTTAACACGACATAACCTTTGACTCTGCTTGGTGATCATTGATCAGTACAGTGAATGCTGTAATCAGTCGAAGCTTACGAGACAAAGCCTCAATTACGTTTCATATAAATATATAAAGAAAAGGATGATCGTCCATCTACGAAAACAAACATTTCTCCTAAACTTATCGTAATACTTATACTTGGATTACGATGCGTACGTTTGTATTTCATGTGACAATTTTCTAAAAATACTTAAATAGATAAGATTAAATCATAACACGAATATTACAAAAATATTAGGTCATTACAAATAGGTATATACATATATTTCTCTATAAAGTAACCTAATCTCTCATTCTGACACTAATCCGACTGGTGTGACCGTCTGTGGGAGTATTAAAAAAAAACTCGCTTGCGGTTATGACTCGCACCACCGTAAAGCATTAGCGCAGATGTGCGTTGGATGTACCGGAACATGACACTATGCGCCCGACTGCGTCCCGACTTTATTGAATACATCGACACATGGATGAGTCTAAAATACAATTTTACGGCGGTTGTGTTCATCGAAGATGTATAGATGATTGCATAGTTCTGTTGCTTGTTGCCGGTTACATAAATTCTTCGAAATGTTATCTATAGAAATTATTAAGTCAACAGGATAGCAAATATATGTAGATTTCATATTATTTGTGTCTGTTCTATACCACAATATGTAACGTAAAATATATGGTAAATAAACCTTCACAAAATAACTACGTAAGACTATGAGGCATGGCGTAGGGCCATGACATGCAGGCCGTAGAGGTGCACTTTAGCGTCAGATTAAACCGTCGATCGATCGTCTTAGGGCAGGAGTTCGAGCTTGTTTACTACATACTCGTATATATCATCGCTGTACTCGTAATGCCTTGAAGTATTTAAGAAGTATACATTTCTTTATTACTTTTATCGTTTTCAAAGCTTGACGAATTAATTCGAGCTGTTCAAATAGCCCTTGCCCCTGGTAATTAATTAACACATCGCCTCAATTCGTTCAGTTCTAAAGAACCTTTAAATCTCAATGAGAAAATCACTTTCGATCCGAAATACCATTCATAAAAAAAGACAAGATTAAAAGCAAGGGATTGCCGTTAGCGTCCAAATTAGGAACGCCTAATTCGTTGAAACCAAAAGATCTTATGTACAATGAATTGATCGATCTGAATGAGACGCTATGTGTATTGTGCGGACTTGTTCATTCGATTGTCAGTCTTTATACTGTAATAACACTCCCATTAGGGTTAATGTTAATCACAGTTGCGATACGCTTGTTAATTAATAAATTTCTCATACTGAGAGCAGGGGTATGACGGCGGGAAGATAAAAAGATTGATGATGTTGATGATAATGATGATGATGATACTGTATCAATGTTGTATTGAGATGATCATTTAAACAGTGACGTGTTACTTCATTATTACAAAATTGAACCTAACAAAACAAAACCCATTCAACCAAAAGGAAACTTTAGCTAAATAGACGTAATGATAAAGGGCTTAATTGGAATACTGATTGGTTTGTTCATTTCCCCTAGGATCCCATCCACTCTCCCGTTAGAGCCGAAACCAGATTCACTAATTGGTTCGTGCGTTACCTCATCAAAGCATTAGGTACCTACTGAAAGGTGAGCTTAAAAAAACTGTTTTATTTCTTTGATTATAGAGTGCTTCTGCTATTGTCAAGTTGACTGCAGATCACCTTCGTCTCCCTCCGTAAATACATACTCATTCAGTATCATTGGAATATTAGCCTTAGTCTGCACTAAAACCATTATACTGTACAAGTTCAGAAAACGAGCGTACGTTGTATGAGTTATACACATCCAGTAAATAAAAGGGTAGACTGATGAGTTCGCAAATACTTTATTCGGATTAAGGGGCAAAAGGCAAGAAGACAAACTGTCCAAACATTCCCGCATTGTTTGCCATTCCGACCTGTGTAGGTACATACTCCATGGTAATAAATCTAAGCAAATAATGAAACTACACGGGTCACTATCTATGTGTAGCTACGACTACCATTTGTCTATCGATAGGGCCATGATTACAATATGTGAATACTGAAACATAACAAAGACAACTAGCAACTATCATGGAATCATGGAATATCATGGAATAGTAGACGCCATCATGAGCAACAACTTTTATCGTTTCAGTAATTGACGCAGACCTGTCAGAATGAGAACGATTAAATTCAAAATCTAATATACCTACGAGTAGTATAGAATCTAATCTACATATAATGTAAAATAAATGTAATGTAGATAACACTTATTATTTGATATTTCAGTTCTTTGCAATTATGTAAATGAAAATTATATTTCAACTTCAGTTTGTCCTAAGTCGTTTGCGTCGCCAGCCCCATTTCAAGGATAAAATGTATATTATTTAAGTGAATAAATAGAAATCAACTTATATGTATCATATATATTGAACTTTGAAAGGCCTATATGGACGAATTTTATACATGTAATATACTCCTTTGATATTAGCCCTAGAAAGGAGGACTTTTCTTCGGTACTTTTATAAGCTCATTGTTATTCAGATGATCGCGGTTTGCGACGCGTGCGTCATGCGTCAAACTTTGAGACTTATATCTCCCACGGGCCATTACAAGAACTGTCATATCTTATTTCACTTTTCTCATAAGAACATTTAAAATATCCAAAGAACTATATGGTGTTTGCCTTAAGTCGGAACAATTTCAACGAAATCGATCAACTATGTAAGATTGGCCGTAGAAATATGAAAGACAAATTTTTGCTTTTATATTATTCATGTTAATTAGTTAAATTTTACTATTCACTCAGTGCTTAAAATTTGATTTAGCATAAGTTTAGTCACTACTATAAGGTTAGCCTTCAAGTATTTTTTAAATGAACTTAAGGTAGCCCGTGCGACCACTGATAGGAATCTGCATTTGCACCTGGTAAAATACAATATGCTCCTTGCACTCTGTTCCACGGTGGAACGTAGAACATCACGGGGAATCTGATGGAGTGGGCACGTGCTAGAGTTCTGGCTCCTTCTTCGGGGAAAACAGAAGTGACGTTCCTTTTTTTATTAATAACATACATACATCTTTATAACGTACTCTTCATGTGAATCGGCGTAAAGTCGTATTGTATATGAAACGCCAATGCTGCAACATTATTCAGAACCCCAAAACTCGCCCAACATTAAACAAGCGGCATTCAATTAAAAATAATTGAATTGGGACAAACGGGAGGAGGCACTTGAGAATTCAAAATTTGGAGACGAAACGTGGATAGCTTTAGTTACGAATTTTGAGAAATTGGAGATTTTTAAAAAGCTGGGGAGAACCTACTGTTTGAGCTCAATAATTTCGAAATTATTATCCATGTCAATTAAACTAGTGAAATACATAAAATCTTTTTTGTTTATATGGAGATGCAAGTAGCAAAGGTAAAAGAAACTAATGTGTATCAACATAACTTTAATGAGGTATGTTTATAATGTTAAGACTACTCCAATAAACTAAGAAGATACCCAGTTTTGCTTTACTACAGATGCAAAATTGAAACTTAAATATCCATATTAAAATATTTTTTTAAAGAAACAAAATGTTTCAAAAAAATTGATATAAGGTATAAATATATAGTAGTAAATATCAGTATAAGTATAATTTACAAAAATAACTATGATCTACTTAGACTTCTTGATTAAAAACGTGTGATTCACCAAAATTGACCATTTATAATATTGAGATTAAAATTCAAAACAAAATTTAAAAGCGGTTACTTTTATCCTTTCCTCCTTCAAATTCGAGGGACATGCTCCCGAGGTAATAAAAGCAAGAATTGAGAGGACTCTTACCACACTCGATCCAAAATGCAACCAGAACACAGAGCAGCGGAAACAAAAACGTAGAGCGCTTTGGCATTCTGTGTCAAGGAGCCCTAGAGAATATTTAACGCGCCAGCTCCGACGCGATTGTTTCCTCACGACTGGAACACGTCATTTTATTGTTGTTGATCAATTTTATAAGAGTTCTAGAAAGCTAGGATGTAAATGTACACCTACTGAAAACTTTATATCGTACGAAACTAAAGAATTTTACTCTTTTTCTAACATAACTACGAGTACTATACCGACTATTGTGAGATACATGTATTCGAAGCCAACTAATATTGAAGATTTCAGATTTTAATTTCCACCTTAAATGTTCGCCTTTCATTTTTTCAAACTTTTAAATTGCTTACAGAGAATCTTAAATGGCCGTAGAATAAATATACCTACCAAGATTGTCTAGCTCCTGTAAGTACTTAAAAATGAGATCGGTAAAAATATCTGAATATATCGTAGTCAACCAAAAAGCCACTTATAAAGGACGAGATCCTTTATTAAATTGTGACGTCAAAATGACGTCATTGTAACACATGCGCATTGCTTTCTGCCGACACAAAATTTTTACACATTCTGTCTCATTTCTGTTAGTTACGCAAATATTTCTGTTCTCGCCGTATTTCAAAGCATATTTAAGTGATTGGGGAGTCAGAAGTTTCCGAATCCGACAGTTGTAAATGAAGAAAGTGAACAATGTATAAGAATCACTTTAGATCTGTGTCGACGAAATTATTTGGCATTCGAAGCTCTCCGCGTACCCTGTAAGGGACTGTGTGTGTATATATAATAAAAACATAACTATCATTTTTTTTAAATAACTTTAGACAGGTGTTAGTTACACAAAATATATCTATTTTAAAATTATTCGTGATAATCTAGTTATTATAATCCAAGATAATAAGGACTTTTTAAGGAATACAATTGTTCCTAAAATTAATGTGTGATTGAATTTTTAATTTCTGCAAATCCCGAAACCGACTATGATTTACGACTGTTAGTGCAAAGCAAGTGAAGAGATTAATCCAATTACTGACGATAAGCGAATTATATATTTAGATAATATAACCAATTAAACAAGAAAACCGATTAAGCTGGAGATAACAGGTGCACACGCACTAATGGAAGAAGACCTTAACTAAAGAAGCCTAGTCTTGCGAAATGATCTCTTAATATCCAAAGTTTGCGATATATTTCATTCTCTAAAATACATGTGTTCTATAAGGAAAGAAGCGTCGCTTTAACTGCCATTAAATAAGCAATGGAAAAGCTGTATTAGTCTCATGAAACAAAATATATCGAAAATAGGACATCTGACACAAAACTTAGCATTCAGATTAGTACAAAATAGTAGTGGACAATAAAGCAATGTTTTACGTCACAAAATGTTTTAATGAATACATATACTAATACTTTTGGCAGAACCTAATTGGGATTTATTGCTACGTTGAACATTACGTGTACACACACACACACACACACACACACACACACACACACACACACACACACACACACGCACGCACGCACACGCACACGCACACACCAATATATATTAGCACTTAGGAGATATAATTATTTAATTGTTTGAATTATA
>DWFO01003590.1:0-12144 GCA_018246595.1 Mimoniades nurscia nurscia | reverse complement strand
CACGCACGCACGCACGAACGCACACACATACTCACACACACACGCGTGCGCTAGTACCCACACAAGTTAAATCTTATAATGGGTACTACTGTACAACATAATATTTGTTTTTTTTTTATATATATACATTATTGTTATGTTACGTTTAGGTTATTTTACGTTTGTTATGTTAATGGTTACTATGGTTACGAATAAAGCCTCTTCTTCTTCTTCTTGACATATCTCGCTATATCAAGATATGTTTTGCGATACCACCATATATCTTGCTATATATTATTTGTACGTGTCCAGTCCCACAAATGTTACAGAACAAAATATTGTATATTTTAACGTAATATATCTTGTTATAATATTCATTATAGCCCTCTCTGTAACGACATTACATCCTACAAATTGAACATGATTTACCGGAAAAATTTATTGAGCTCTAAAATGGATTAAACGGTTGTAGATTTAAAAAGCAATGTGTTGAGACATCAGAATCTCCACGCACGGCCGTCTTATTCCAACGCATCATAGTGACCAGATGTCTGTGATATACATATATGTATACATTTTTATTTAATCTACCATCGGACAAAAGCAACAAAAATAAACTAAAAAAAATACTGAAACCCCACAAATAATCTAAAAGGAAAAAGCATATGAAGAAAGCAGTGAATGTACAAACATTTGAGGTCTACCATGGTACAGATATTTTTGACACGCGGTACTTCCTGTCTACGTCCGATGTAATCTGGCGTAACGACACTCCAATGATAGAATAACAGCACTAAATTTTAGTTCGTTTCATTGAATATGTACGTGTTATTAGTTATTAGTTACTGGACACATGAATCGCGCGCACGTGAGTTCGTGTGTCCGTAACATTGTGTTCGTTTCGTTATGTAACAACTACCTATATTCAAACGGCTGTGTTAACAGAACACGGGTGTTCTGGACCTGACATTACATCGCTATGAAACAGGGATTGTTTTGTCACATTTCATAAGAGCACTTTTGCCTACAATTTTCTTATTTCAAAATATCATTACATCTGCTGTTATTGAATTGTATAATATCGTTGGTATACAATATTACTAATATTTAAGTACTTCTTTGTTTCCTATGCAAAATATTTATATACGACTTATATTATAGGTAAATGTACGTAACATCACGCCTTTATTCCCCGAAGTGGTAGGCAGATGAATGTAGTACAATCCCACGCTTCACCAGTTACTTTTAAGTCCTATTACGGAACTTACATTACAACCCAATTTTACTTTATAACATTACCACGCCTCGTAATTTGCTTTCAATAATAACAATATTTTCGCTCACTCAATACTGAAATTATATTCAAAATAATTTTAACTCTCGTTCTACGTTTTATTTAAATATTTATTTATTTTCAATTGTTTAGCTTTAGGTTGAATAACAAGTCAGGCTACGAAGCCGCCAAGTTGAGGGATCAAGGTAGTAAGCGAAGTTCACTGATGGAAAAAAAGAGGCATGCTTGGAATAATAAAAAAGTAATATCACGCCTGCAATCGCCGTAAAGATAGACAGAGGAGTGTAGTATACTCCCACGTTTCACAAGTTACGTTTACGTCCCATTATGAAATAGGTGTATAGTCTAGAAGATGGTATAGATTGAACTTTTATGAAAAAATATTGATTTTATTCTACGAGGCCAGGATTCTTCCTATTACAGCTTCTTTACAATCATTACAGCTCTACGAACATGTATTCGTGTGTGAAAGGAACTTTATTATAGTTTAGTTAATTAAACTTAGATATTACTAGGACGTGTCCAACAGTGGAACAATTAAAGGGCTAATTACACTATTATCTCGTTAATCGTATTTGGTGCAAACGCGAGTGCCGAGCGAGGTCCTGAGTTCAAATCCGCGTCGGGCGCTGCTGGAATTTTCTAATTTAAAATTTCAAGTCGTGGCTCGAATTCCGGAAATGTGCCCGCTGTATCGCAATAGGCTCACCACCTATTCCATAGTGGGACATAAACGTAACTGGTGAAATGTGGGAGTGTTTTTACATTCCTCTGCCTACCTCCTCGGGGATTACATCCGTGATGTTACATATGTTTAGTAAACTTGAAAAGTTAACATAGATAGTATATGTTTCGAAGTTTCGAATATAAGCATATAGGCGTAAATCAATCTAATACATCTACTTAATGTAAACTGTGCGTCCTTGTTCCATAATGTAACAGCTACATAGGATAATTGTATATGACCTTCGATATTTACACTGGAAATGAAGATTTAACACTGAGTCGGTTTAGATTTATTAATATTCATAAAGTCGACGCTGAAAATGATACAGACGCGGATTATATCCCTCGGAGCGACGATCCCGCGATCCTTGTGCGTTCACACCGTAAATTCTCATTAAAGAATGTTCTAGACGCTTTGTGTAAATGGTGCTTTATAATTTATTTAAGGAATAACTCACTTTTATACAACTTTATACAGGAATAATTAAGAAATAAATATCTCGGGACATGACAAATGAAAGCTTTAAAGCAATTATTTGCTCAAATGTGAGTATATACAAAGATTTTTAGATAGTATACAAATATACTGAGTGTCTATAGACGTGTTTATGTGTCTATAGACGTGTCTGTAGACATGTCTATGATATATGACTATGACCCTTATTCTGCTGGTCGCACAACATGATTGATGTAACTTAATAGTATTATACTACACTGTACGGGCGTGATTTTATGTTTTATGTTACGTTTTGGATACTACTCGCTTTAAGCCCATCGATTATTAAGGTTAATTTTTATTAAAATTAAATATAAAAATGATAAGACTAAGTTTTTTAAATTGGGTTATATCAGCTAGATACTGGCTCAAGCAAAAACTTTTTAATAACTCTTGGATTAACTGTTAGTGGACGTTCATTATATGAAATTTTAGGATGTATAAATAAACATATTTTGGTCATGAATAAATACGACATATGTACATTATACATTGTGTTTGAATGATTTAAAATATATGTATTATAATAAAAATGTTTGGCATAAAATATACGTGAGTATAAATGATTTAATTGGATTACAAATGGAACAAGCAGTGATCCATAGTAAAAAATTCTTTAAAATTTCTTGCAAAAAACAGATATAATTTCTGTAACGTAACGATTTATACAAAAAATCACATAATATAATATGCAATATATATAAAAAATTTATGCTATCAACTTTATGAAATTAGAGTGTCCGCACAGTCCACACACAAGAGAATGTCGCGTCAGTGCATCTAAATAAATATGTATGTAAGTAAGAAATAAGAATAAAATGAATGAAAAAAAATCGTAACGGCAATAAAATGTGTATGAAGAGAGTGATGAATGTGAAAGAAGCACATCAGGTCTGTAAGGATAGATATGTATACATATTAAGCAGTCCATGCTCTCAGCATATCCCTTGAGGTATTGTAATAATGATAATAATTCTACAGAAGACGAACTCTACTAATGCCTATGTGTTTTATTGCGAAAATTCTAATCTCAATAAAACTATTTCACGTGCGGCCGGTTTTACTAAACGCAGAATAACAAGTCGGGGTTCATTAAGACGACTTAATGAGAAACGAAATAAAACAATTTATAAGCAATTTACCCAAAACTTACTGTAACGGGGGTCCTTTCAATTATAACTTGGGGGATAAAGGGGAATGTACAAAGATGGACGACAGAATGAGTGTATGTCTTCCAACCTTATCTATAGTACTTTGGGGCAACAAACTCGACTGCTATTTGACGTCCGAATTAGAATTTCCCTTCACTTGGACACGCTCATCCCGCTCAATAGTTTTAATCAGCGTGTCATATCAAGAACGTATTTCATGGACAACGAATAATAGTAATTTAGCTACATGAAACAAGCCAATTCTGAAATAATAAAGATATTTGGTAGTCCGTGCTCTCTGACTGTCTCGTGAGGGAACTGGCAACATGTTGTAACAATCGTAATTAAAATTTAAACACGCCCCGTAGGGGTAGGCAGAGAAGTGTAATGCTCGCAAGTTTCACCTGTTATATAGTACGCTCCAGGCAAAAAGAAGAGAGCCTACTAACATTACTAGTAGGAATTTTTAATTATAATAATCCAATAATACTTGCCCGACCCGGGCTTCTAACGGAGTATCTCTCACAGCAGTCGCTCTCACAAATATTACACCAACGAGGCAGTTGAATAACAATGACACTTTCAGTGGCTTCTCGCCTTTCAGATTTTACAATTCGCTTCTGGTATTCGCTTTTACAGCTGCTCGTTACATGCGGTCGCTCCAACCTGCTCCTAACTCACAATGACCGCTGATACCTCTTTGTGTGTGACAAACGAAAGTGAGCCTGGATTTATCTGTGTGCACAATAAACTGAATAAAATATATTTGAGAATAATTTGATTAGGAATATCTGCCCTTACTCAATTGTTGAGGTGCAATCCTCTCAACACAGGGCTTAGATTGCACCAGTGTACCGTGTATTGAGGTATAATCAAAATTATTTTTTGATTAATTTTCTTACATTTTATGAAAGTATAACTGCCTCGTTGGTCGTGTTGGTTGCATGTGCGAATGCTGAACGGAAGGTCTTGGGTTCGACTCCCGGGTCGGACACTACTAAAATTTTCTAATTTAGATTTTCTAGGAGTGGCTGGGATTCTGGAAATGTGCCCGGTACATGGCAATAGGCTCACTACTAGGTACTCCATCGTGGGACTTAAAAATAACTGGTGAAACGTGGGAATGTTCTAGATTTCCTCTGCCTACCTCTTCGGGGATTACAGGCGTGAAGTTACTTTTTTTAATGAAAGTATTTCACAAATAGTTATATATTTTTTTTCTCAACCAACGAGTACTACCAGATCGGAACTCAACTTTATAAGAGAAGATGCTACTGGGAATGCAGAAGGTTTATTTATTTATTATTAAAATTAATTTTAAATTAAAATTACTGTACACAGTGTAAACAAAATATGGAAAGACAGAACCGAGATTTTTAGCGAACCTATAGAAGATTATATGTATAACAATAATTTTCTAACGTCAAAAGCTTAGGCCTTATTCTAAGACTCTTACATATAACAAAGGCTCAACACAGATTCGTCACAGATCCATGTGCCTTATAAATGCCAAAAACTATTTAAGCCACTATTCCGTGACAAATTCTGTCCGTTCAGTCCGGTTAATTGGTAATTAAAGTAAGCCGGTTCGCCCTAAAGGGCGTGGAAGGTTCACATCAGACCCTTGTTTAACTGCAAGGAATTTATCAGTCGTTGTAAGGTTTGCGTCTTATTTAGGGATGTTGGGAACGGCAAGGCTCTTACGTAACTGGTGAGAATTTCTGAGTCACATATGTATATGCGCACGAATTTAAATGTACCTTGTTAATACAAATCTGGATTGTAATATAACGTGATTAGGGATTTATTTTAATAGAATACCATTTAATGGTTGGTTAAATGGCCTTCTCAATTGTTTCCTCACCGTGGAGAATGGTGATTACATTACGTGGTGACGGCCATTAGTCCCCGTGGATCCAGCGATCAGATATCAGTCCAGCATTCTCCATCGTATGCCCAGCTTGAGCATTACGGGCATAACCCCACAGGGGAGGCCTATTGTCCATCAGTGCACTGCAATAGGCTGATGAGTTTTCCGGTTTTCAAGGTTTTTGTTTTTTTTTTCCTTCAATTTTCAGTCACCTACATCCATTTCAAAGCTACAATGAAATACCAGTCACTGTAAAATAGATAATGTTTGCCCTTGACCGCCAAATACTGCGTTTAACTTACTGCTTCCCTCTTAGTAGTTCGTGGACGGATTAGTAATTGCAGTAGATCCTACAAAACTCTGAATACGTATTATAAATTACGTCTGTAATTCCCGACGAGGTAAGCAGAGGAGTGCAACACACACCCACGCATCACCAGTTACGTGTCGATCCCACTGTGCAGTAGGTGGTGAGCTTATTACCGTATACCGAGCAATAACTCCAACTCCGAGCCACTGAAATTATTAACTACAAATTGTAGCTAGAAAAGTTCAATAGAACCCGACCCGGCATTTGAACCCAGCACCTTTCTATCGGCAGCTGTTCTCGCAACCACTCAACAAATGAGGCAATATTTATAACACAAACATATTTAATGTAAATAGAAATATCTCAAAGGAATATATAACACAACATGCTGTTTATCACGTACTCATTTGTATACAAAACACAAGCCAGCTTCGTGCGTCTGTCGCAAAGTACAATAGTACCGCACGAGTTGCTGTATACTATATAAAACGCATATAAAACCCATTTCTCTAACATCACACGAGCATTAGCCCCACTGAGTAACGTAGGGCGATGTTTTAAGTGTTTTCGGCACAACGCGACTTGAGCATTACAAGTTTGCGGCGTTCCATCAGTTCGTCGACCACGCAGAGATACTTTTAGAGGCCAATAGAGGCTGTTACAGCATGTATTAGAATGTATCGCACGATGTACCTATTTCAATTAACGTTGTTTTATTTAAACGTCACACCACGCCTATAATAGGTGGAGAGTCTATTGTGATACGCCGGGCAGATAGCCAGACTCCGAGTCACTACTAGAAAATTTAAATCAAAAAATTTTAGTACTGCCCGACCCTGGAATCGAACCCAGGGCCTCCCGTTCGGCAGCCGCACATGCAACCAACACGACCAACGAGGCAGTCAGATATTATAAAATTCACTCTAGAACAAATCTAAGGGACATTGTTTTGTATATTAGCAGACTGAAGTGGCAATGATCATCGCCATCGCAACACGTAAAGTAATTCATCCTATTACTAGATGAACCGGCGATTTGATCAAGGCCACACAGTCCACAGAGGTAGGTTAAAATAAACACAAGTATAACCTTGGGCGAAGTTTAGAGGAGGTATTTGTCCAAAGCAGTAGACATGATGATAATAGATATATGAGTTATTTTGAAACGTTGATGACAATGTTTGGTACGTGAACAATTATGAACTTTTCCAATAGGTATTATCTTAATACTAATATTTCGTTACAAAACGCTTATAAAGCAGAAGATCGCGTACAATGGATCGTACTAAGAAATAAAAGGCCTTAGAAAAAATATTGTATTGTGTAAGAAAATTCCCATTGTACAGATAATATTAAGAGAGAAATATCTTTTATAGCGCTACTGTTTCCCAAATCCCAAGGAAAAAGCCACAGTCTCTGACAGGTAATTTGACAGATAATAATCCATCATGGCGGCCTACCCGCTAACAATTACCAAAGCACAAAGAAAAGACCGATCAATTAATTATTCGAATAGCTTATATTCCTTGGAGACGCATGGTGTTCGTACACTAAATAGTCACGGTATTTGGTAACACAATAATGTTTTGTTTTTGGGAAAAGTAAAATATAACCTTACAAACGATTGAAATTAAATTGTCCATATAACGTACAATGAAAACTTTGAAGGTTTAATAAAGCTTTATTTTGAAGAGAATTTTAACTCTTATATAATAATATAAACCAACACACAAAAATAGCTAGCTAAATTTTATGTATTAGAAAAAAGATTATCGTATTTTTAAACTTACTTATTTTATCATGATTTTTCTATTATTTTGATGGTTGTACTTTACCAGTTACTTGACACTTGGACATACTAGAATTGAGTTTTCCTGCAAGATCAATTGCATAAGTTCCGAGGCAATGTAAATTTTACACCAAAAGTATTGTAATGTATCACAAAATATCTGAGACATCGTTCATTGTATTCATCACTATATCTACGGATGCTGAAGAACACAAAAGTATCTATTCTGGTACTGATGAATACAAAGACATCAATGACGCGGCAACATTCTGAGTGCTGTAACGACAATCTAATTTGCATCACACAGACCCTAAATTTGAACACGTATCACGTATGATGACGATCTGAATTAACATTTCAAACATCGAATTTAACTGAAGAGTAGCACGTCGTGGCAGTCAACGACATGTCTGACCGAAGGAACTGTTAAGAAATGTTTACATATTATATATTAATACTATATTACCATACTACACCTGTACAATATTCCATGCTCGGAGGTTTCTGAGATTTACCATTTCTAATTCCTTGGCATGACTGTCTCGCTTGTCGAGTGGGGTTGCAAATGTTAGTGCTGATTGAGAGGTGCTGGGTTCGATTTCCAGGTCGGGTACTATTGATTGATAATTTTGTAACTTCGATTTTCTAATTTAAATTTCTTGTAGTGGCTCGGTGTTTGGATTTGTACTCGGTTAACGGATAAAGTCTCACCCCCCCCCCCCTTCCAGGTGGTCTTCATTCATATTTTCAATATCAAATATGCAATAGTCAGTGTTTTAACAGTAACATAGAGTAGACATTTACAGGGCCATACTCCTTACATACTTCTGGAGTGCCTGGAGTGACCAATGCAGATGTACCAGTTTATACCTTTTCGTATTTATTCCTTAAAAGTATTAAACGAATTAAACCCGTAATTTTCTGTTTCCAGCCACGTCCTCTGAGATGTACACCAGAAGCGCTCGGAACGCGGTGGGAGCCCTGGACGGACGAGGACTGGTGGCCGTGATCAAGCGTCAGGTGCCGCTCGCTGGCCAGCTGGACCACGAGTTGTCGTGGGGCCAGGGCTGGGGTTGGGTCACGCTGCCTAATGGAGTTTGGAGTGGACGTAAGTATTTGAACAATTACATGTCCAACACCAAATGCAAAATCAAATTATATACAAACAAATAAAATATACTAATGGTATTTAAATTTTATCTTAATGATTTTAAGACCAACGACAATGACGATGATGACAATTTTGAGAACACACGATTTTTATAGATTTTTTATAGGTAGACGAGACGTAAAATCGTCCATCGTCCATCACGTTTAATTGCATTTCTTACGAAAATACTATTAGCCAACAACCAAATATTTTGGCTCGATATAACTGAAACAGGATCAATCTGAGCAAATAATTATCCAGGCAACATAAGCTACGACTAGGACTATTTTGTTGTCCAAGACATCCGTTGAAATTATGAAATGGATATAAACTTAACAATACGTAGCACAAAGAATTAGTAGACTTCTATTTTAATAAAATATTCCAATGAAATATCTTAATGTTAAATTTCATGTCTAACCAAAGATAAGTTTGAAATACAACAAACAATGTCTCTTACCTTAAAATTCGTATTTTATTTTACAGGTCTGACCTGGTCTCAAGAGGGCGAGGACTTTGCCCTCCACGCGATGCCCATCATGCATCACACTAATGTGTCCCAAGCGTGCTCCATGCTCGACGGTGTCACAGCTTACGAGGCCTCCGCCTACGAGCAGGCCTTGGCGGAATACGACGACGCTGCCACTACATCTGACGATTGGGACTTTGGAGTCGATTGCGGAGACTTTATGATGTAAACGCAATATTTCGTGTTCAGGTATACGATGACTGTTTTATTTGGTGAAACATTCTACACGCATATTGAGCAATTGTCTTATTTGTACGAAGTGATAGACGTGGAAAAGTGGCAACTAATTCGATTCCAAAAACTCTATTTAATGTACCTCTTGTACATAAAGTACTTAATGAATGTTAAAATAATGATAATGTAAATTGCCTTTACTAACATTATATGTACAAAACGTTAGGTGAATAAAAAAGGCCGAGAGAAATATCATGTTGGTAGACGAACCTAAATTTCCCAGGACTGAAATTACGTGACTCGTCTAGACCCATTTAAAAAGTTCCGAACGAAAACGAATTTGAATGTGACTCATTAGATGAAACTTTTTCACAGCCGTCGCTTTATAACAATAATTTATTTACAGTCGAGCTGAATTCTGTACTTGCTCAATGCTCAATGAAATGTTAATGTGCTGGTCACGATAACTATTTATGTGCCAATTATTGACGATTTCTGTGAAGTTAGAGATGTCGAGTCTTATGAATTTTATATTTGGACGATATATGAGATGTACTGAGAGAGAGAAAAGTCAATCGTATCTTCGGGTCCTTGAATAAGGATCGGATTATTTTACTCTTGCATGCTCTATAGTTGTAACTTGTAACTATGTTTGTCATAGACGCATGTGTAGCCTTAAAGTAATAGGTTTCGTATTCTCTACGGCCTACTTTAAACTGTAGGTCATGTTCAATAAATTAGGTGTACTTATAATTAGAAAATTTTCAATTAAAGCACTATAATAGAAATGTTCGTGAACCGTCACGAAAATGAAATGTTTTTTATCCTTCCCCAAAATAATACTTTCGTCTTGTCCCATGCGAGATACCGAGGAATCGGAGACCTTTACTACTTTCGAGATAATGTATTTTTAAACACAATCAGAATTTAATAAAGTTTTTGAATGTTTTACGTGACACGAATTCAGGGTAACGATTTGCTTATGTCCTTACCGGATTTTTCATGTTCGTTACGATGTTCGCACAAAATATTAACAGGAGACATAATTTTCTTTAAAACGTAAGTAGTGTTTAAGTAAAACGCGCTTTGTCCCCAGAAACACCAATTATGGAGGTATTAATTAATTATATTTACCCAACACATTATGACTATTTCGTATATTTTAGGATAAGCTGAATTTGATGTTAGTACGTAGTGACTGTGGTCGGTAGGGAATTACTGTCTGAAAGAGAGCCCTTTAGGTAGTATATAGAGGTCTTTTACAAAATATTTCTTATAATATTGTGGTCCTAACCACATTACACCATTATCTTGTACTTGTATGGTATCGTTACTAACGGTAACAGTACATGGCAAACATTTGTCAAATTCACACCATCACATTAGTTACAGGCAAGCGATGTAAAAGACGAACTCACGTTTAGAAGTCAAATAATATTTAGGGTCCCTAGGGTAGACTATAATGTTACTAACATTACAATCTGGCTCTGGCTAACGCAAGAGTTTCTGAAATGTATGCATTCTCAATCAGTACAATAATAATTATTATTAAGCTACATTTACAGCTACTGGGACATATTTGTCTCACATGCCTCCCCCTTGAATCAACATTACAATATTTACACTTTTCGTATTCACGTTATTTCTTAGAATTCACCAAGACTTTTCTTGGTTTACCTTTCCCTATACAGCCGTCCAAAGTAAGTCAATCAAACCTTTTGTCTTATGTCCATCTTTCATAGCATAGGTTCTAACATGATAATCGGCTATAGAGGTGTACTGTGTGAGTCAGGAATGGTTAGTTTAAATAAATCAAATCAGTACTTATGTAGGTTTAATATTTCAATGATGGCAGTGTCTAAAAAATTGCAGCCAGGGGCGATAATGCAATTAAATTCTTGTAAGAACAGTTCAAAATTAATAATGCACACAAATCACACAGTTGTTGAATGAGATGATATTTTACCTACACGGTGCATTTGTAAAATCCTCCTGTTGCATTTACATCAAAATTGAAGCTGTCGATGACTGCTCTGATCACTTGTCGATTCGTGTGAAAGAACCAAAACAATAAATGTCATAAAAGAAAAACGTCACTTTTTGTGATGATTGAGAAATATTTTGAAAAAGATCGCCCCCCGATTAATAAACCCAAGCGTAGCATCACTCGGCACAGATAGGCGGAAATGTGTGTTAGTACAATTATTAAAGAAAATAAATAATTATTACTGTATATCTAGTCGCTATGAATCTTCCGACCTACCCAAAGACTGCCTAACATTATATTAACCTGATCCCCGTGCTGTGTGAGGTCCTGTGCATGGTAGAAGCGATTAAATTATCCTGGCCCTGCTGAGCGCTGCGTTGCAAGATTTCGTATGTTGGTGCAACAATATTCTAAATAGTGAATCTCCGTGTCAGTAATTCCATTCCAGGAACAATGACTTTTCAATAGGATAACGCCCAGCTCTTAACTGCAAATACAAAAATACAAAGACCAAGAGCCTAAAGTCGAATGTATCCTGGTTTCCACCTTAAAATTCACAAGTTTTACTTGTCTTTAGATCTAGGCTACCGGTTACCATCCACAGACTTAACGGTCAGTATCATAATTTTAATGTTAATATTCTAATATTGACATTCTATTATTGACATATTTGTATGTCGATAGGCTCAC
>DWFO01003589.1:0-12145 GCA_018246595.1 Mimoniades nurscia nurscia | reverse complement strand
GCAGTCGCACTTGCAACCAACCCGACCAACGAGACAGTCTGTAGTAAAAGAACATATTTAAAACAAATGACTTACAATTTACTCTTAAAACCATACAAAGTTCATAGCTAATTTCTGATGCTACAATCAAACATAACACGTTCTCGTGGCATAGGAGTAACATTTAATCCGTTTAAGAGACCTTTTACAGTCCATAACAATCTTTTAAACAGTCTATTCCCGTAATACGCTCACTTCAGTACAAAGAGGTCTTTATACAGAGCGCGCGGTGGAACAGCCTCGGTTGAAATTATTGTTCCAATCATTATTAAAACAACTTTATGTGTTCAACTTCAACGTATTATTTTTCAAGGTTAACGTGAAATTATTAAATATTATTATGAACAAAACGTTACACAGTACACGCCAATCAATGTTGTTTATGAACAATGGTACCATACAGACACTGATTACAAATTGTCGCTTGGCCCGGTAATCACAGTAGTGTAGCCGCATGATTTATTGATAACTAAAACTCAAGTACAATAATTGTTACATTCTTAACTGTTTCACATATTACGTACGGTGTTGGTACGTATGTTTATTTTCGACTCTTTAATAATTCCACTTCTGAAGAAGGGTCTCCTTTCAAAAAGAGAGAATTAGAGCCATAGTCGGCCACGCTAACCAAGAGCGGGTTGGCAGACTTCGCATTAATATTAATATTCCGAAATAGAAATTGTAACCGCTATTTTTCACGTCTTCATCTAGCCCAAAACTGACACACGGCACGACACGTGCAATGCACAAAAGGGCTTCAACGCTGTCGTTTTCATTATTCCCGCGGAACGAACTGTGGCTTTGTGTGGCGACAGAATGTGCGGGCGGGCGCTTAGACACTAATTGTTTTTATGAACCTTCTGAACACGTGCGCGTTTTTATAAAGACTTCGTGCAGTTTGAAGTGCATTTTAATGTGCACTTTCCAGGGAATTGCACTTTTATTTCATAATTCAAACAGCCTTACAAGTCGGACGTATAATTATTGATGGTCAAATTCAATTCATATGCAAATTCTTTATAGAGTAGAGTATAGAGTTTCGAATTCCCTAGAGTGGTGTTCATTGAGATGATAATAAATGATTAGTCGCTCTGGAGATTAACATTCCTTACTTCCTAACTTTCCACTAGTACAAACATACTATGTCACTGCAAGTCTGTGGAATCATAATATATGGATCACATGGAAAAGACGGGAACAGATCTCTTTCACACCCAAAATTTGTATATCCTTATCGCTTCGTTCGCTAAACATTTTTTTTATTGGAAAACATTATGCCTTCTTTTATAATTTCGAATACATATACAATCACTTCATGCGCATTGAATAATAAACGGAATACATCACATTCAAAGAAACTGCGACGACGTTAATGTTATCGCATAATTTATTAATCTTCTTGCAAACAATGCTCGTAAAAAAACTATAACGACTTCACAGAACGCATTTACGACTCATCACGTTTCTAAATCTCTTATGAGTGCTAAAGCTAAACATACTTTGATTACGCTTTTACACTGGACTTAAAGCTATTCAATGATTATTAATGGGACTGTTGTTATTACACTTGATTTCGTCAGCACAGAACGCGTATGCCTCATTCGGTTTATTAACAAATGCGTCTAAGTCTAAGGTCTAATTACCTCTGTATACGTAAGTTCAAGCCTGTAATCCCCGAAGAGGTAGGCAGAGGAATGTAGAACACTCCCACGTTTCACCAGTTCCGTTTACGTCCCACTATGGAATAGATGGTGCGCCCTATTGCCATACATCGGGCACATATCCAGACTCTGAGTCACTACTAGAAAATCTAAATTAGAAAATTTTAGTAATCCCCGACTCGGGGATCGAACCCAGGTCCTCCCGATCGACAGTCGCATGTGCAACCAACACGACCAACAAGGCGGTCAAGTGGCTTTAGTACAGTTCGTTCGAAATAAGCATCTAGTCTACTTATTATCAATAAACCGGCTTGACTCACTTTTGCTGTTTCGGGATGAGCCGATTAATTTGTGAGATCATTGTAATCAGCGTGAGCTCATGAAGAAAGACCTCGTACAGGACCGAAACTAGTGGGGCCATCTCGAAAAAACAACCGTGAGTCAAGCTGGCTTATACATGATAATGAGTAACACTCAAGAAACATTTAACAATAAAATGATGTCCTTATGCCTACGACTACCACTACTAAGTACCTCGTGTACATTTAGGTATATTTTTATTTGATAATTTTATGTAGCAAAACCCACGTATGCCACATTATGATAATTAGCCATGAAGATCCTTAAAAATCTGTGAAAAACAATTCCCCAATCCGAAGTTCTTCATGTGATCGTATGTAGCATGCATCAATAATGAAATGTTAACTCACTAACGTGCCAATAATATTTTTTACTAATATTAAAAGTAAAAAGTTACTAATATTACAAATGTATTATATTGTATAATAATTTTCAACCATCATAAGTTTTGAGGAGCACTAAGATTAAAGTGAACAGACAAATTCGCGCTCTTTATGGCTCCACCTAGAACTTTATGTGCCTCTCCTAAAAAGAGCGGGCAAAGGCTGTTCTTATTTCCGGTTCGATGGCCGTGACGTCACGTATCCGGAGCGACTCTGGTTAGACACTCAGATAATGGCGTGTTTTTTTATGTAAATACAACCACTGTAAAGGCATTTCGCTCATGGGAAGGGGAGAGATAAACTGAAACTGCGACTTTTTTAGTTCTAGCCAGTTTTCGTCGGGTATTTTTTGGTAGTGTGTTATTGTTGCGCGTTTTGCGGTCACATTACTTCTTTTATTGTTATGGCAAGTTCGTTGAAACCATAGAAACTTTGTTCTTTCCTTGGAATTTAAAATGATTTGATTAATTGAAATTTTGATTTTAATGAATATACATATTTAAAATGAATTCGTTTTCATTATAGCTATAATACTTCAACATTTAAGATCGAGATAATTATTTTGATTACGATAACACATTATCAGTTTTATTATTCACAGTATTATGTTGGTATCCCTCCAGGGAAATGTGCCTATTGCCCTATAATGCTTTTTTGTGACTCTATAATCGTGACGTCACAGGTATCAAGATAAATTATTAATGATATCGAAATTGTTTTTTTAACAAAGAAAAGGAAATGATTTTGTGTTCCATTAAACAATCTGTTTAAATCAATCGTAAACTTTAGTGGGCCGAAAGTGGAAGACAACCCGAAAGGGTATATTAAACAATTTCGACCGAAGCCCTATCTATAGGGCTCTATAAAACCCACAGAACAAATTTGTTTGCTGAAACTTCGAGCTTGTTTGGCATTTTAATCGTGTTTTCGTTGAACTTAAATTCGTTTAAACTCAGGTTCGGGACAAATTTTAGGTATGCATTAACGCGTCTGGGTTGTTGGACTTTTTGTTCTGAATTTTTGTACCCTCCCGCCTACGCAATGTCAGTCTAACACAGCGCGCACAGCGAAGGTTTACTTAAGTTAGGTTTAAGTATAAGTCTAAGAATGTAACTTTCGTTAAGTTATTGTACATTACATTAGAACTTATTTGTCGATTTGAATTATATGTTAGTTGTACGTTTATAAAATATTTGTTTGCGAAACGTTTCTGATTCTGTTTATCATTGACAAGAAGCATGGACAAAATAATGCATAAATAGTATATTCAATTTGAGTTACAAATCCTAAATAATATTTCAAACGTGTAACAAAAGATTTTAAAACATGTATTTCTTCAGAAGTTCGTTATCTGCTTCCATGGACTACGGTGCCTACCGTCACAATGCAGAAATAACTTTACACTGTGGGTAATATCTTTAAGTGGTTTTTCCTAAACATCCTCAGCATGAGCACTGCGGAAATTTCACACCCATATAGCTGTTTCCGCAACTAGAACTACATTAAAACTTTATCGGATTCGTCCTACGTTTAACTTGACGTCCAGACCAATTTATAAATGCCAAAGTTTAAATGTGTACGCGTTTGTTTCACTAAAACTCTGTCAATTATAAAAAAGCACTTTAAACTATTTATGATTTTTTCTTTATTTAATATAACATCATGACTGTATGTCACTGAAGAGTTAGACAGAAGAGTTTAGAAACTTCCACGTCTCACTTGTTGTGTTATAAGTCCCACGGAATAAGAGATGACTCCAGACTTCGAGCTACTACGGAAAATGTAACACAACGGCACATCACGCCTTTAATCTCCGAGGAGGTAGACAGAAGACTGTAGTATGTTCGATTCTGTGCTGTCTTCAAGAATTATTTTTCTCGTCCGACTAGAAGTATTGATATGAAATTTTTATTGTGGAAATTGCTTGTTGTACCTAATAAAACAACACAGTAATATTTATTCACAGTTTTGTAGTTTGATGTATTGTGTTCGCAATATTTGCTAAAGAAATGTCTGTCTTATTTAATAGTTTTAAGAAAAAAATTAAAAAAAAATTGCCTTATGAGAAGTCTGAAGGTTCCGAATCCTACGTCCGTACATAGAGAAATGATTAATATAGAAGAATCACGTTAAATCCGTAAAGTGTATATTTGCTAATCGGTCTTACCTACACTATAAAGGATCTGAGGTAGCGGTATAATAGTTTTAATGTGTTGAAGATTAAAGTCCGTATGTTGTGTCCAGGTCTGCACGGACCGGCAGGTGCGAATGGAAGCGGGGAGCGGCCGGAGCGGCCGTACTTCGACGACGTGTCTCCGCGCAATGTGTCCACCGTCGTGGGGCAGTCCGCCGTGCTGCGCTGCCGGGCCAAACACATAGGCAATAGGACGGTGTGTATACGTTTGTAATTAATGTTCCAAATTAGGCCTTTCTTAGGCAGGCGTACTTCATATTAAAACAGATCTGCGCTTTCCGTAATCTGTATTATCGTACATATAAGGATAATACATATTACGCGTAATATGTATTATCCTGTGATATGTATTATCCTGTGATATGTATTATCCTGTGATCGCGTCCTAACAAGAAACATTGTCAATACTGGAATAAGTAACTTAGATGGGGTAATGAATTTCTCTGGAGACTATATATTTAGCTCTCAATGAAACTAAAAACTGTTCTATTATTCGAATTCAAGCCAGCATTTAAATTCTGCATGTTCGCGTGCGTCGAGCTTAGAGCAGCTCGCATAGTCCGACATATGATTGATGAGAATGGATTTTTACACATTTAGCTGTACTTAGGTGTATCTCGTATTGTACATATGCATGTGTACTGATAGACTAGAATAACACTAGAATAACAATGTTTTTATATTATCGTCATAGATTTTGGACACATTATTTGGTATTTAATAATCGAAATTGAGAGCACTTATGGAATGTAATAATTTCAATAAAAATACAAATGTGTATGTATACAAAATGTTAAATGAACTCTAACTCCTGAATCAAAGGATAGTAACCATTCCTTTTACTTTTGATCAGTACAGTACAAACGCGAAGGAAAAGAACGAAGAAAAAAGATAAAATCCTAGCAGCCTGTAACTAACTGTAGCTAACTGTAAACATTACATTCACAAATTCTTCAATATTAAGCTATTCTCATCTCGTAGTTCAAGAAATCCTGGTAAAAGCCTACCACTCTCGAGCCTAAGTGTCATCTTAACCATTACTTATTGCGCAGCAACCCTACAAATCTTACC
This sequence comes from Mimoniades nurscia nurscia, assembly GCA_018246595.1. Lineage (NCBI taxonomy): Eukaryota > Metazoa > Arthropoda > Insecta > Lepidoptera > Hesperiidae > Mimoniades > Mimoniades nurscia. The sequence goes on along the minus strand of DWFO01003589.1, from coordinate 6,437 downwards.
TTCATTGCTTTTTCTTAATGCAATCTTATTACGAATTAAAATAGTCACCTATAATTGGTATGTCTTAAAACTAACAAACAATCTCACGACGATTTTTGGAATTTGATTTTTTCTTAATGCAATCTTATTACGAATTAAAATAGTCACCTATAATTGGTATGTCTTAAAGCTAACAAACAATCTCAATAAAGATGTACGATTAAAAGCAACTGTTTTTGTACAGACATGTGAATGAATAGAAACAATAATACCTATTAGTTTCAAATTTGATATTTTTCGTAGGAGCGTGACCTGTTCCAAGCAGCGTCTACAAACATGACGAATGTACAGCGACACAGCCGGACATTATTTTGTCGTTAGCTGTTAATGTTACTTTTTAAGTTTCCGTATCTACGACATTCATCACAGCTTTACCCTCTTGTAAATCCTGAAACAACAACACAGCGTACATTAATATTTCTCAATAAATTCAACGTCTAACACCTAGTCGTTTGTCAAAGGCCCGAGGTCGTCTTGCTAGTTTTATGGGATCTCTATCAATTAAGTCGTGAATATAAATTACGGCTATTAATAATAGTTTGTGGTTGTAGACCGATTCAGACACGCCAAACAACGGGTAGCGTCGTAAGGCGAATACAGGTGACATCGAGAAGATTCAGCTGGTAACAAAGTTTAACATTAATTCATAGCCGAGTATACGAATATAAAGAATATTTACTCAAATACATGACGATTGCATATGCAAATTAAAAAAGAAATTAAGTAATTTGAAAATTCTGCATTAAAGAACTATAAAAAAAAGTCCTCTTGTAGACTTAAACTTAATTTAAAAAATTTCATACCAAACTTTTACTTGATAATAATTCATTAGTAAGTAAGTATTAATGTTAAATCAGCCGTCCTTGCTTACTACATCAGGTAGCAGGTTACAACTGTTAACTTAAAATGACATAGGCTCAGGCTTGCACACCAAGCCCTATTTGTACCTAGGTTGAAACGTTGCTCTACACTACAGTAACCTTTCACTACAATAAACTTGCACTACAATAACCCTACGCTACAGTAACGTACAGCGCTTAGCAAACTTGCAGCAACAAACCTATGCACTTGCACGGTACAAAATTCTCACAGCTGTACAGTTTTGCAGTGTAGTAAACGATACGAAAAAACTAGGTACGCTCCACCCATAAACAAAAGAAATGTTAAAAGTGGAAATTCATGAGTAGTACCCTAATTTATAAGACACCTCGTAGTTCAAAAAAAAATGATACTAATAAGGGTCTATAATTCAAGGATATCTTTTAAAACTAAAATTAAGAGCTTTTTATAATCAGGTGTTTCATGCATTTGTATTGCATAAAGACTATGAAAGCAATAATTAGTATTCTGGAGCTGTCCACGTTGCATAGTAAAATAAAAAATATTGGACTATAGAACCAAACAAGAAAAATGAACAGGGCGGTAATAAGTAACCCTACAACAGCTACACAACACATTTCTGATGGGACGGAAGTCATCGCTGCGCGTGTTATCTACGTCTGTTTAATGGCTTATTCGTATGAGATCATGTTCCACACTCCCCAGACTATCTATTTCGACACCTGCGCTATAGAATATCATTTTTCAACGTCGATCTTTCATCGGGCCCTCGATCCCTCAGCGCTCCACTGACCACCATATTAATGGTCTGGGATCTACAACCCATTCCGGGAAATAAATAGCTCCGCGACATCCCGAGATGCATTATAATATATCGGTTGAGGGTTATTCGGGTTTTACATATTTTTTTTACAATATTTCATGAAACGGTTATGATACGGTGAATATTTGCTATTTATTGTTCTATGCTTGGAAATTAGACTGACTATTTTTCAATCACGTGGTCATTACGTACTCGAGCAAGCGTTATCATTCTTAATTGTTCAATTGTTTAAAAAAGCACGATTGTATGGCATAACCAAAAAGCAGTAAAAGTATTAATCCTGGGAGTATTTTGCTCTCATTACACTTGTAAATGTCTGTTGTAAATATCTTCAGTTACAGCATTTTTACTTTTAACAGAATTTTTACTTTTAATCGCATCTGAACAATTAAATATGGCGAATGCAGAAATTGTGTTAAAAGAATTTCACCGCTTAGCCGTTACTTAATTTTATTATTTTAAGGGCTGTAAAGAGGCTGTGGACGCTCCATCTTGCTTAATTACGACGGGCTTAAGCAGGCTCACTTCAAGCTTACTCTAATTACGTTCAAAAACAAAAACCCAACAAAGGAACGAATTTATTCCCTAATTTCTGGGTGGCCTTCGAATTAAAAAAATACAATTTTAGACGCTCATTGTTGGTGTAATTTTAATCAAAGGCCTTAGTTTTCACGAAGCTGGGCGCGGCATGAATGAAAGTGATTTTGAGGTCTGAAATTAAAATGTTAACAGAAATTAATATTTGGACGATTAGTACTTATCATTTTAATGTTTTACATTTCTCGTGATCATATTAAAATTAATTCCACAAGCAAGTATATTCGGATTACGTCATCATTGTACAAGATTTTTATCGTATCTTTATTAACAGTACTTTCCTTCGACTTAAAAAAATATTTTACTTCTCGTTAAATAATACAAACCAAAAAATCTCGAACCAATTTCCCAGGTCAATATTTTCTTATCTCTCGCCCACATTGGATTTACCTTCGTCATTACCGAGAATTCCCTCCCAAAAATCCCTGAATATTTTCATTTAAAAACAGATTACCATATTTCATCTTGAGCTCGACCCGGCCATGTCGGGTAGATGCACCTTTTAATACATATATTATACAAATTATGGATAAGGCAGCGATATTACCCTACCTTCTTTTAACCATGCCTTTGTTAACCTTTTCACTATTTAATTAATTTAATGTGCGCTGGTTTTGAGCTCGCGTGACGTGCTTGCACTTCTTACCAACATTTCTAGTATTACGCTTTCTCACGACATAAATTCATTTGTTGACATTAATTTTTTTACGTTGAAACTTCATCAGTACACGAAGAAATTTTCCTATCTCATAATTAGGTTTACGAGATACAATTATTATCTTACATTGAATCAAAACATCACGCTTATATTTACCCGAAAGCAAAGGGGGAATTCCCACTTTTACCAGTTATGTTCTACGTCATAATATCTAAGAGGAGATAACCCTATTGGCATGCACCTGTCATAAATCTAGACTCGGAGAGACTGCTGAGAATTTCAATTTAGAAAAACTCAATAATACTATGCCTGACCCGAAGATGTATCCGGGACCCTCGGCTCAGCAGTTGCCTTCGCAATTACTGGACATACGAGCCAGTCTTCTTACGCCAAAAGTATAAAATCTTGTCCTCTCTACTAACTCGGTAAAAAAAAGAAGTGTAAAACAACTTAATGACCTCAAAATTGAATTGAATGTTAAAACATGTGTGGAGTTTTCGGTGAATCTTACTCCGAGCGTATAGCACATAATTGCTGGAACGTTATCTCTACGCGTTGGTAGTGTAGATATTCAATAGGTGACAACGACTGCATGGCACTTGTCATGTCTGAACGTGAAAAATTTCTGAACGTTTGTTGCTTAAACTGGGTTCAAACTTAAAATTACATGTTGATATTTAAAAGAAAAGTGGCTGAAATTTGATTCCTGGGTATTCTTTATATTCTTGTAAAGTGTGAGTCCATGTATATTAATTTTTATACGTGTACAGGTATCCTGGATGAGAAAAAGAGATTTGCACATCTTAACATCTCACATCTTTACGTACACCGGAGACGCGAGGTTCAGCGTTCTTCACCCGGAGCCATCCGACGACTGGGACCTGAAGATAGACTACGTGCAGCCCAGAGACGCAGGAGTATACGAGTGCCAGATCAATACTGAACCGAAGATTAACATGGCCGTCGTTCTGAATGTGGAAGGTGAATATAGCTTGTATAATAAACAATAAGTATTCAGAATATCACAAAATTAGGTAACCGGAACTACATAGAATTAAAGCCCGGTACATGTAGACGCCAACGACATCTATTATTAACGCAAAGAAGAATATATGAGGTAATAGATCCGGTTTTTCCAGCCTTAGTACTAAATTATACTGAATGGAGGAGCTTAGCTAAACGGAATGTATTTCGTCTTAGTCCTCAAGATTAACAGCGCTTCTGTATTCAGAATTATCTTAATATATTTAGTTGTGGTAATTTATCGATAGTTCCTCTCACTAAAAGGTAGGTGATGAAACAGTATTCATTTACAATGTTTACATAGCTTAGATAGATACCTATATAATAATTAATTTTCTCGACATAAATAATAATTCGTCTTCTCAATTATTATTCTAAATTATAAATTTTTTCACTTTTGAAAATGGCTAATGAAGGCTTAATTTAATTCCTAATTGCGTTTTGTATTGGTGAACCTCTGATTCGGTTTATTTATATAATTAAATAAATAATAATATCTCGGGACATCTCCACACACGGTCATCTGATCCCAAAGTAAGCGTCAAGAGTTTATGGCGTGGTAATCAGACGGCTGATAAACTACATATATACATATGAATATATACTTTAATAGATTTTTCTACATTCATTATTTATATAAAACATATTACAATATTACATTTATTATTTATATAAAACATATTACATTATTACATTCAATATTTATATAAAACATATTACAATATTACAGTCATTATTTATATAAAACATATTACAATATTACATTCATTATTTATATAAAATTTTAAATTTGTCGTGTTGGTTGCAAGCGCGACTGCCCATCGAGACTGCCCATATTGGATTTTGCTAATTTAGATTTTCTAGTAGTGTCTCGGAAACTGGAAATGTGCCCGGCGTATGAAAATAGGCTCTATAGTGGAACATAATCCTAACAGGTGAAACGTGCAAGCATACTAAAACTCCTCTGCCTACCCCTTTGAGGACTGCAGGCTTGATGTAACGTTACGTTATATATTTAAGTGTTTACGTCGTTACGTTGTATATTTCTGTACATTTGAAACATCATGAAATATTTTAAGAAAACTTCAGATTTCCGTCTAGTTTACTTCGTTATTTTCAATTTTATAAAGGAAGAAGATACTATCCGTATATCAAGGAACACCAAATTTCTACACAAATTCACCATACTTTACCCAATTTACGTGTATATGCGGCCCCACTATATACTTGACGTAGAGTAATGTCCCCACTTTGTATCGCGGCATTAGCCCCACTCCTAATATGACGAGAGATAGATGCCAGATTATATCGCCACTTTTCATATTGCCTCTCCCTATTATGAAAAGTAGGCTTACGTATCTTTTGTAAATTGGGTTGCGAATTACTGCCTATAGTTTTGGCATTACAATCAATTTATATGGCTTTGCAATATAATACCTACCTCGGAACATTTGTTCCAACATAGATACACAATATTAAACAATAAAAATTTTTCGACAAAATTATGATGGTAGATGAAAATTTTGCGCGGAATGAAAGTAGAGTAAGATGACAATATACAAATTGATACTCCGGACCAAAAATAGTTTAATTGATGTGGATTTATTAGTCAAACATTTTCAACTTTATTCTATATCAACAGCAGATATCAATTAGGCCCGTATTGTGGTATTCTAATATACTCGTATTTAAATCGAAACATCTCTTGATTTAGTGTTACTACCCATTACAGTCGAAAATTCGAACTTAATAATACCTACTAACAAAGAAATACTACCAACAAAAATAATAATTGCCGCCGCGGCCCCAATACAATGATATACGCCAATGTCAATCATAAACAGATTCTACAACATTTGAAAATACGCAAATAATTAATTCAATCTACCTACCTAATTAATTAAGTAAATAATTACGGTACCTAGTAAATAATTACGAGAGTAAATAATCACGTAAGTGCTAGCCAGCGTGTGCTATTTAAGCGGACAAATATATATGTTTGTTACGACATCGCATCACATTAAAAATCTCTGAAGCTTTTCTGTACTATAATAGGTATGTATGTATTATACATATAAACCTTACTCATTAATCAATCTATCTTTTACTGAAACCTGTATTAAAATCTGTTGAATAGTTTAAAAGGTCTAAGCGAACAGACAACGAAAGAGACTTTGTTTTATACTATGTAAAGAAGAAGAACGTTTCAAGTACCCTAACAATTAATAGGGTTTCCCCGATTTAACTTTTATATTGTAACTAGCGACTCATATTAAATAATACGCGGCCTTGTGTATAATATTGTTGTCCTACATACCTTGAGTGACGTGGACAATCCTATCGTAATAGGCGACTAAACTCAGCGCTGGCAGATCGCGGTGTGGCGCCATCTACGTAGACGCAGCTAAACGTCCTGGTCGTCTCATATCAAGCGCGGTGATTATAAGTGGAACTCCT
>DWFO01003588.1:0-12145 GCA_018246595.1 Mimoniades nurscia nurscia | reverse complement strand
ATGTGTCATTATTATTTCGATGGTTATGATCAACAACACCCCTTTTAGGAAACTTTGCGAGTAACGTCTGAGGCATATAAAGTTTTCCAACTGGGGCGTGGGTCAGCGTGACGGCGTTCACTCTCCTCGCCCGTGTCCCGCGTGTGCATCGTTGATGACGATGATGCTGATGACTTGGTTTTTACCCATTGCTATCAGAATAAACATTACATTGCACATTGGAAATACCCGGGTCAGCTCATTGCGAACCTACCTACATATATCAAAGACTGCGTTTCATAGTTGTATTACTAGTATTTAAAACGATATTACTGTTTATTTGCGATATGTTAATATTAATTAATGACGTCCATTAGAATATAATTGTTTATTATGTTTCGTAAACTACGCGATATGGCCCGTGTGTGTACACATATATACCTATGTATAATTAATGGTATTTCCAAAAGCGTTTGATAGATTTACGTCGGACGGTGTGAAGGTACTTTAGATAATAGCCGATACATCGAGTTGTGTAACATGTTTACGTTAGTGTTCGCTGATGTTATTTACCTATTTTTGATAAACAAAAAAGAGTAACAAGTAAATAAGTTAATAAATTTACAAATGATCAGGTCAATTAAAATTAATTTTGAAATTCAATCAAAGGGGTTTTTGTAATTTTTTTTTAATTCCTCTCTCGCCATGATCACATATAACTACAAGATGTACCATCTCCTTACTCTATCGGTCAGTATTGGATCTACTTGGGTCAATGTCATCTGTTTAGTCGCCTAAATAAGTTTCCTCTACATCAGGCACAGCCACGACAACGCGTCGGACAGCGAGCTGGAGAGGATACTCCGCAAGCGAGGGTCGGACTACGACGCCATGCTGCAGACGCACAGGGAGCAGAAGGCTTTCGAGGAGAATGTCGCCAAGACGCTGAAAGAGATGGGGTTGAAAGTGGAGATGGCCAGCAGGTTTGTTCCGGTGATGGCAGCTGCTTTCCACTTAAATTTGGACAGGTGTTACAGTACTGGGAAAATAAGCGAGCTGTCTTATGTAAGTCTTATAAATCACGATGCGACTGCAGCGATCCATACTATGGGTCTATATATACTATACTACAGTCATTGGAACAATTGAAGAGCGATATACGTTCCCTGCATATTAGAGTCGCTCTGTAATCTAATTTAATATTTAATGTCGTTCATTTACAAAAAGCCAACTTATCGGACGCACCCGTGTGTGGGGGGTCCATCACGGATTTTTATACGATTCTATCTTATCTTAAATTCCTTGCATGTTTTAAGCGGAAATAAATCTTAAAAACTTTCCACTGCAAGAAGTGTGTCATGTAATTGTATGTTGCATAATGTATGTAACATTTTGTTTTGTTAAAATTAATTTTATCAACATGTCAAGAGCTTTCTTGTGTGGACCGAGAGCATCTAGTGCCAGATTTGATGTGCTTTTAATTCCATTATCACTTTTTTCATACATGTTCAAAATCAAATATAATTTATTCAAAATTGGTTCATTAGAACATACATTGTTTCGGAAAATGTCTCGCTATAGAGAAGAAGCGGCGAAAGAAACTACTCCATAGGTGTGCTATAGCATCTTTTTAAAATAAGCACTTATTTTAAGATATAGATTATAATTCTAAGCCTTAGAACTATAGCAACTCATTTCCAAACGTCTATGTCCTGCATGTAATCTGCATTTGAGTAATAGGCTTTTTGACATACCTAACCGAAGCTAAACGAATTTCTTGAATTTACAAAGTAACAAACTAACCGTGTCGTTTGGTAGTTTGTTATAAAAGCGTATACTTCGACCTACAAACGAGTTAGCCACTTTATGAAGCCTAATAGTGGGCACTGCAAGTTTATTTTTATTTCTTAAATTTGGTGGATGGAGATCTGTAGATTGGATGAGATTGGATTGAGATGGAGTACGTGTGGTCCGTTTGACCACGGAGTAGGTACTATGGGTAAATATTTGTTTTTAAGCAATTATATGTTGAAATTATATTATTTAGCCTTTGTAATTTGCGTATATTCTGTTATCGGTTTAAAACTTGAAAAAAAAAATGTATTTTAACATGTCATTTAATTAAATTGCACTAAAGATTTTAAAAATTAAATGATTCCAGAGCCAAGTATAGTAACAGACGGTGGGCGTGTCTTATCCATAACGGTTACACAAATATAACTCGTGGAGCCATTGGCCTTTCAACCGCTATATTTATTTTATCTGTCGAGTTTTAATTCGATTAGATAATAATTTCGTATTCGCAAATAACCCATTTCGCGAAAATATTATTGTTACTGGTACAGGCGCGTCATCGATTTAATATTATTAGTTATTGTTATTCCAAGGTTGCCAGAGACTTGCCTATCGCGGACGAAAATAAAACGCATTTTGTCCATATTGCGTACGCGCCGTTTTCATCAAGGTTAGGTATTTGATTGGTTTGGTTACTGTACGCGGGTGGGCTGATGAATATACCCACTGGGCCGACAAAGTCTGAATATAAACATGCTAAAAATAAAATGTAAGACCAAAGAATAGATTAAAGCCCTAAACTCTGACACTCTTCCCCCCTCCCCAAAAAGAAATGTTGAAATATATACTTATTTAGATAATGTAACTGTTATCTACGGAACAAACACATGAGTCATGCCCATCGTACAAGTGTGTATCGTGCAAATATGATAACATAAGAATAAAAAAAAAATACAATTTCAACATACAAAAATCATATACAATTACAAAATGCCCTGACATGTCAAAATTTTCAATTGTTATCATTCGGCCGTGTCATATTATATACATGGCATTTAAATCCAATATACTCGGATGCATTTAATACAAGTAAGCGTGTGCTTATACACATTAACAGAAAAGTCAGTGTAACCTAAAAAATAGGGGTTACAAAGGGCACATCTAATGAATGTCGAACGAGCACATGACGTATTCTGAGCAAAAACAAGAGAACATATTGTTGTAATGTTTATATATAAACCAACTTGTGTACATAAGTACGTGGGACATAATATCAAACTCGCATGACCCCCGCATTAGGGGAGGCCTATGCCCAACAGTGGTCTGCTATATGTTGATGATGAATGCCAGTATATAAATATATATATACACATATGTGTACCATACATGTCTTTCTAGGTTAACATACAACGACGAGTTGATAAATTGGTGCGACGTAGTGGTGCCATGTGGCGGCGATGGCACCTTCCTTCTAGCGGCGTCTAGAGTGCGGGACGTTAAGTGAGCCTCCTTCTTTTTCGTTTCTTATTTATTCTGAATTCTAAATAAAATTGACACAATAGTGTTTAGAGTCTACTCTAACACCCATTACTGGCTGGTTACATAAAAAAAACTAAAGTAGCTTTGATTAATTTTTTGTTCAGAATAAGAATTAATTTATTTCGCTTAGGCTATACAATATTATGACAGATTATAATATGTTATGAATATTCGATTAAAAGGGTTGTGTCATTTATGAAATACGAAGAAATACTTGAAATAAAGAATCTTGCAACAAACTTTTTCTATTTTCATTTACGACTCGAAATGTACAGTCATTGTTCATATACATGTCAAACTTTTTGTACTCTTTGTCACAGCGTTGTATATTCAAACTGTTTACAACTTACATTATTATGTATTAAAAAGTGTATACTATTTGGAATGTATTGCTTTCAGTAAACCGGTAATAGGCTTCAACAGTGCACCGCACAAGTCCGTCGGCCGGCTGTGTCTGCCCACGTGGTGTTCCAATGACCTCAAGGGAGCGTTTCAGGCTTTGAAGGAGGTAAGTGTTTCATTGAAAATCTTCAACGGCTTGTTTTTAGCTTGTTCGTAGGACTATAATACATAAATATGTACTATGTGATGGATATTTTTGATATATACCTACGTAGATAGACATAGAAAACATTTTGGTTAATGTATTTGTATACTGGTTCTTATGTCTCGCAGTGGATTGAGAGCGCCTGATGACGATGATACTAGACCTTATTATTCATAATTATTTATGTACATATAATGTGTATTTAAAAAGTTGGTAATATTTATGAGTTCTACATATCATAGGTGTATAGGCGAGCGCGTGTCGAATTTTATTAAAATAAATTTTCATTTCAATAGCTCCCATCACCATCGCCAGCTCGTACCATTAAGACTATCATAGTTTTAATTTTCTGTCAGTTTTTTTTTTAAAACAAACATCACGTTTAGATCTTTCAACTCGGTTTGCCAATGAATCTACCGAGAAGCAAATAGATTTTATTGTGTGACGTCTTAGTGGGAGGTAGGTACGACGCGCCTAACGACATTCTCTCCCGCTCGCGCCCGGGACGTGTGTCTACCTACACTGTGCACGGTTGCAGGGCAGGTTCAGGTGGATGCGGCGGACCAGGATACGGACCACGGTCACCTGCGAGCCCAAGCTCCTGGACACCATCACGCCCGTTGACCTGCACACGCTGCACTATTGCAGGTGAGACGGTGCTGGATTGATAGGTCGTCACCATCATTAGCCTATTGCGGTCTACCGCTGAACGTAGACCTCTCCTGAGGTGGTATGCCCATAATCCCCACGCTGGGCATGCGGGTTGGGGACCGCAGAGCACAGCTTCTTGCAGCGTCTATGCAGCTGGCCGTAGGTGGCTGGGTCATGTAGCTATGCCGTCAGACCGCGCCATGCCGCGCTCCGCCAGCGCCGGGTTTAGTCGCCTCTTACGACACCCTACATCCCGGCACGGGGCCGGGGGCGTACATTCGTCGTTAAGTCGTTTAATCATTAATTCTTGGGATATGTTGAGCTATGTGTCTTAATATAGTTCGTTATCTTGTGGTTTGGAAATGTGTAACGAAAAATTCAGTTTTGAATAAGTTATTAGATATCAAAGGATATAATGCACAATTATATGTTTTTTTTTTTATTATTTATACGTAAGCGGCGTGTGATTATGGAAACAGTGATAAATGTTGAATTCTGTAAAGGTAATGTAACTCTGTAAGGTTAGGGATATTCAGCAGTCGATGATCTCTGCCAACCCCGTGAGGGCCTTAGCGTGACGGCATAATAATAATACCTCATTTTATCCTTTCCAAGGTATCCGCCGGTGTCGAACCCACACGAGAGTCCAGAGTCGAATCCGTCCAAGTCGCCGGCGAACTTCGACACGGAGGACGCCAACACGAAGATGGCTAAGAAAGTCCTCCCGTTCCTAGCGTTGAACGAGGTACTTGATAGGTGTCATACTGTCGGTTGTGACGAAAAGACGAACCATTCGGTACAGGTCTAATTCCAGCGGTGACGATGAGAGGAAATATGTTCGTCCTGACTAGTTGTTTGGAATCACTAATCTTTACCTACCCCTGGGATAATTAGGCGTGACAATATGTAATACCGCTAGTATTACATTCAAGAGATAGCGGATTTCTTTAACTGGGATAAAATTGTTTAGGTAAGAAAAAATAATGTTTGTAAAAGAATATACATATAATATCTGTAGTTTATCAGCCATCCAGTTACTATAGTACGGTATGTGTCTTCGTACTGTCGTATTATCACGCCTATGATCCCCGAAGAGGTAGGCAGAGGAGTCTAGGACATTGCCACGTTGCACCAGTTACGTTTACGTTCCAACATGGATAAGGTGATGAGGTTAGCTTTGTTAGAACAATAATATCGGTCCTTAAGTCTATCTCTATCTTTTGTCTGTAGGTGTTCATAGGGGAGAGCGTCACATCGCGCGTGTCGCTGCTCCGGCTGCAAGTGGACAACGGCAGGTGGACTCACACGAAGAGCTCCGGCCTGTGCGTCACCACCGGCACCGGCAGCACCTCCTGGCACTTCAGGTCGCCAGCTAACTGGCCATACCGAGCTCCTCGTATATCGACATGTGTATTTTGATCGTTATAAAAATGTATTAGATTCCAATTATATTCGAAAATACTGGCTCCTTTGCGCGGTGGCTAGTGAACTCGACTATTGTGTCAGGTGTCGTGGGTTCGATTCCCGTCCAGATAAAATTTTTTATATGATGTGCAGAAGTATTCGTTGTTTTTAAACCCAGTAAAAAATATCTATATAAGTAAATATTATTACTATCTCTCACAAGCTCTCTTAATACTTAGTTTGGGATCAGATGGTCGTGTGTGGTAATGTCCTAAGGTATTATTATTATTATTTACTGAATGAACACAACATTTAATTTCGCCGGTACGACCATTTTGTGAATGACGTGTATGTGTACTGTTGTAGTATCAACTGCCTGCGCACGCACTCGGTGCTGGAGCTGATGAAGATCCTGGGGGAGGAGTTCGGCGTGAAGGTGGACGTGGGCCTGGAGCGGGCGCGCGAGGTCGCCGAGAGATACAACCAGAAGCTCATGTTCGCCCCGGGTTTGTGCTATTAACGTCTTTGTTGATTACAAGACATTTAATGTATTGCAGATATCGCCTCTTTGCTTCAATAATGCAATATTGTGTTAACATTTTATTAGGAAAACATTGCGTTATTGTCGCAAAGAGGCGCGATATCTTAATGTGTTTTCCCATTGTAATATTGTACAAGAGAGAAACTAATAAATGTGCGTGGCGCGCGCCGCAGACTCGGAGCGGCTGGCGTACTCCGTGCGCGAGTACATCACGTTCGAGGAGTGGCCGGCGCCGCGCGGCCTGCGCGCGCGCGCCGCCGCCGCCGCCGTGCGCGTGCGCTCGCACTGCGCCGACGCCGGTACGCCGCCCGCTCGCCTCGCGCCCCTTGCCCTCACCCTCTTACACTCTCCCTTTCGCACACTCCGCCCTCCCCCTGACCCCTCTCCTACTGCCTTTCCTCCGCTCTCCCCCTCTGCCGCTTTAACACGAGCCTATATTTAACTTGTGAATTTTATTGGTTCCAAACGTATTAAACAAAGTAGTGAATTATTCTTTGTAATATTGAATGATTGAGTACTTACATAATACATGTTTTTTTTCTGTACTATAGAACTATCTTTACGCTAGAACATTTTTCATTCAGTCTACGTAACTTTGGGTCGAATACGAAGACATCTTCTATAGTTTTATTCTTATGATGCGAGTAATTTCAAATATTCTGGTTTGCAGGTCTAGTTGTGGATGGCAGTGTCTCGTTTCCCTTCAACGATGGCACAGAAGCTCTACTAGAAGTGCACCCAGAAGACTCCCTGATGACAGTACAGATGGACGACACCTTGCCGTATTGACGACTTTCGTTTTCCAGGCTATGTAACTACGCCATACAAATGGTGCTTAATAGACGTTTCTAGTACATATTGTGACATGACATGTATATACTTCTGGAACCTTCCATTTTGTTCTCGTGGGATTTATGTCGTATATACATAGCTGTTTAAAATGTAATGTTATTGAAGATTTTATGGTATTATTGAAGGTGGTAGAAACCTATGGGCAATTTCGATCTTCATAACAATTGCGGTGCAAACCCTTAAGTTACTACAATCAAAGTTGGTTTATTGTGTAGATTTAGGGTGTAAGCTAGTTTTTGGCGGGGAAAGAAATAGAGCAATTTATTTATTCTGTTCATCGCCTGTAGTGGCAGTAGGATAGTGCACCCATGTGAGTCCAGGTCCAGGGCAAGACGGCAACAGGGAGAAGTACGTACGATACAATAGTAAAATTATTGGGGAAGATATTTCTGAAGAATCGAATCGCCCCTATTAGTTAAGCGAATGGTTAAGAAGTGATTGTGATGTTAAAGTTAGCAAAACTGAAATTTAAACTAGCAACGTTTGTAACGCGGCGGGGGATCAATAGGTGGTGGTTATATTGTTGAATATAACTACGAGTATGCATAGGCTAGTAATATGAATGGAGCGTCTGAAAAACTTATGGGATAGCACTATTTATTCTTCTATTTCGTACATTATAATTAATGAGATTCTGAAACTAGTTGGCTATCGGATACAAAACATGCGTCGAGCCGGTACATAATATGACCAAGTATATAATGTATGTAGATACTCACGAAACGTTCAATAGTAAAATATTTTACACGTCCTATTTTAAATGCATTTTACGCCACTATCGAACTAAACCGTTTAGAATCTATTGTGTCTACTGAATCTGTAGTATCTACTTGTGCAATTACATTAAATATATTAGAGCATTATTTAAATGTTAAAGAAGTCGATATGATTAATAATCAAAAGCCGTAAAAACATCGTAAAGAAAAATCTGAGCGTTTTTTATTGGCTTAGTAACGCTACGCTGTGAAAGATGGCGGCAGAACTCATAGCTGTCAAATTATTGTCACAGTCTAATAACGATCAGTATTGTAACGTCATTTTTTTACGTGTCGATAATGTGGTCTGCGGTACGCGTAACTCGTGTTCTGAACTTTGGCACCAAAAAAATTGTCGAGAAGAATTTCATATACTATACATTATAAATGCGTTATGTTGAGTTATGAATTGGAAAAGTACAAGTAGTCGTTTTCTATTAGCATTTAGTCATGTGATGGATTATGTACAATCATAAAACATTCACGTTTCCGATAAGATTTGTATTCTTAATTTAATATTAGTGTAATATTTTAGTAGTCGCATTAGTGATCGTTATTATTATTAGCGTCAAGTTGAACTTACATTGTCGGCGGGCAATTGTGTGACTTTGATTTGTACAATTTAAATTTTATAAAACCTACATCACATTAAATTTAACTAAGCGTAATCATATTTTTAAGAATGTACATTAGATGTGAATAAAAGACATTGTTTGTATTTTTTTTTCATGTAAATATTAATAAACATGTCATTATGGGACACATTTATGTAAACTGTTGATTTTCTTGTATCATAAGAAGAATTATGATTGTATGTAATATGACTGAATAGCAGTTAATATTATTATAATGCAGCCGAATATATATTTACAGCTATATGTAGAAGTATATACATATTTGTATAGATGTATGAAGACGTTGCTAAATGTGAAAGGATCATAGAGATATTATATACATGAGGAGGCGAGCCAAGCAAAATGTCTCGTCGATAGCGAGAGAAGGAGAATGAATTTGATATGTACTCGTTTCTCTCTGTAAATTATTCTATCCGCCTGCGTATAAGCGCGTCACCACATGTACCACGTAAACCAAATGCATGTTCTTTCTTTTTCTATCAACGCTATATTTACACTTACACGTTTAACGCTTCCTAGTCTATCTGCATATCATCTCTATGGTAAGCATAGAGATATTTGAAATTCGGTGCTATTCATTTACTCTGTTACAGATCTGGAGTATTGGTATTATGCCATCCATATTTTATTTATGATCTGTTTAAAGCTATGTCTAGTACTGTGACGTATCCATGTGTGCTTGCTGTCATGTTTTTAAAACAATTTTGTGCTTAACTGGGTGTTATAAATACTTAATTTTAACACAATGATAATTGTGTCAATAACGAGACATTTTACACACGGTGCAGCTTTGTGACTGCGTGCAGGAGAACGGCATCTTGTGTTATTAAATCTTAGGAGTACTTATATCGAGTTTTAAAAATGGCCTTGTTGTTTTGGGAAAAGTGTGTTTTGAAAATGGTTGTCGTTTTTAAGGGTTAGGCTTTTAACAATACATGCATTAAGATATTTATTGTTATACTATAATCGTTACTTATGTTATTATTAACGATAAGAATGTAATGTTTATAGGATATTTTGTAATTTTTTAGGTTTGAGATTTACCACACAAATATACGTATGAGCTATTTACGAAATTTTGTTTTCTTTACTGATATCTAACTTTGAAGCATAAATATAGATATAGATTGGGCTATTTACCCTTGTTATAAAATGGCGGGTAATAAAGTTCTTTGTAGCTTACAAAGCATTTCTTTCCTTTGGTTTTGTTGGTGCGGATAGGAAAGAAATCACTTATGTAATAATGGCTTGTTCAGTATTGGAATTTTATAAAGGTGATTTATTTATCTGGATAAAAAAATAAAACCAAAATAGTTTCATTACGTCAGTATATTTGTTAAAAAAGTACACAGTTCACGTCGATATGGTTCCAGAACCCCATTGTAATTAAAAAGAGTAGTTAACGTTAAAATCGAACTAAAAAGCCAATGGGGTAGTTATGAAACACATGTCAATCTTCGTTGTTACGATATTATAGGAGAAGCAAAATAAGCAACTTAAAAATTAAGCCCAAAATAGCACCGATACATGGACGGATTTAATACACTAGAGGAATTCTTAAATTAAAAATAAAAATTATAAAATTAAATGTGGCAACCATGATATGAAAATACAGATTAAAAATATCCAGGACCGATATTTTAATACTATTAAAGTATTAATTTAGTAATTAAATATAAAAAATATATAATTAACTTTTCGATTCGAAATTGCTATGGAATTCAGTCCCCGCCACCGAAATATACGATTAAAGGCCTGACTGAACCACATCTCTTTTAATCTACGACTTTTATAATTAGAAGTGTGGATAATTTATGTACAGTAAGTTCTCCCAGGCCTTTGAAATCTAAACAAAAATTGCGTACCATTTATCGTTATGAATACAAATAACATTTATTACGTATTGCAAGGCAACCTTTGTATCTTAAAATTAACTAATAATAGTCTGATCAGGACGGATACAATGCTCAGAATATCACAAAATGAACATAAATATTTTAAAAAAAATTTCATGGTATTAGGCCTTAAATAAACTTGGTACATTACTAACTTACCTATTTTGACTGAATCGTTGTGAAAGGAACACAACGGCTATTTTGTCGATATTGCCATCTTAAAAATATCACGGCTATGAATTTACATGTTATAAAATATTTAATACTAAATTAGTTTGACAAATAATTATTGCAACTATAAATAATATTTAATTGCATATGATACGATATAATAATAATAAGAAACGTAACAATTTACCAAAATTGTTCACAACAACTGCATCAAATGAAAATATGTTTTAGGAGGAAAACTTTTGTTTTCAATCAATAAGTCTATGACAGTTGATTCACTAGCCAGCAGACAAATTCTACAACTATGTGTCTCTGTTTATTGAGAGCTTATTGAAAAATGTCTACAAATGTAAATAGAGGTTCCACACTCAAACCGGTATCTATTTAATTCGTACAATCACCCTTATTTCGTATTACATTTTCGACTACTTTTACAAACTACACTTCATCACAAGTCCGATTTTTATTATTATATGGGCACATATTCACTTCGTTGTATAAAAACATACACAAACTACAAAACTCCCCCGAATATTATATCAGCTGTGTACTCCAATATCTGGTATGACTTTAGTAATACATGGCATAGATATTTATCTGTGTTGACTTCAAACTAAAATATACCAAAGCCAACACATTCATATTTATGTAGTTAAACATATAATTTTTGAAAATAAGTTATTAAGCTTGTACGTTTGACATTTCATTTTTTTTTATTTCATTAAAGACTATTTTATCAAAAAGATTGTTTTATTAAAATTTCTTTTCAATCGCATGCAATTTTGTAACACAAAATACGTTTTGTCACTCTTAAAATGTATGTAACACTGTCCGTTATATAATTATTATTAGTTTTATAATTGCACGACATTGCACGACGCGTAACTGACTTTGCCAAGTACGCGGAATCGATCACGCGCTCTCCTAACTTACGCAATGTATAAACTGACTTTATTACCTGTATAATTAAGTTCTAACTCGTGTGTGAGTAGCCTGTGTTAGTGTAGGGCCCGCTGTACAGCGAGCTGCCGGTCCTGGAGTACGTCTTGGGGTTGCGCCGTCTCGCCAGTATGAACGCGATGGCCGCTATGACACATATCATTAAGATCACGCCGGCGACGCAAATCCCAATCGCGAAGTTGCGCTGCGAGATGCATATCTCGTCTTCTTTCTGTAAGGAACTTAGAGAAAATTAAATGACACACTCCCATACACACGCACAGGCATACGAAAATGCACACACATTTTTGCAGCAAAATTTCAGCCGAACTGTATTATAGCAATCCGGATGATTTTTTTTAAAAGTTCGTATATTTGCCA
This sequence comes from Mimoniades nurscia nurscia, assembly GCA_018246595.1. Classification (NCBI taxonomy): domain Eukaryota; kingdom Metazoa; phylum Arthropoda; class Insecta; order Lepidoptera; family Hesperiidae; genus Mimoniades; species Mimoniades nurscia. Next base: position 62 of record DWFO01003588.1, on the reverse strand, counting down.
GGATTACAAAAAAACTATTTACTCCCAAAAGAGCAAAGAACGTTTTTTAGTCGCTTGGCCAA
>DWFO01003587.1:0-12146 GCA_018246595.1 Mimoniades nurscia nurscia | reverse complement strand
ATTTAGATTTTCTAGTAGTGGCTCGGAGTCTGGATATGTGCCCGATATATGGCAATAGGCTCACCACCTATTCCATCTTGGGACTTAAAAATAACTGGTGAAACGTGGGAGTGTTCTACATTCCTCTGCCTACCTCTTCGAGGATTACAGGCATGATGTTATTTACTTCTGGGATTTCTGTGTGTAAATAAATAAATAAAAAAAGAACTATTTGATACTGATTACCTTTAAGAATAGGTATTCGAAAGTGTGAGTGATTCGCTTGCCATGTCTGAAAGAAAAATGATGCAAATTCCGAGCAAATTAGTAGTTGGTGTTAAAATGTATTGTAGATTGATTTATATTCTTATCGTGTCTTCAACGCATCTCGTCCACTTTTTATAATAATATTGGGCCGTGATCATATTGGAAAGCGGAGCATGTGTAGAAAAAATCCATTGACCCGTGTCCTGAAGCGCCCTAGGTTACGTGTGTCTGAAAACAGAAACTCCGGCAGAATGCTCCACCAGACACTTGGCTGAGAAATGTGAAACGAAACTGTTTCGTTCTGGTAATCGGAATACCTACCAGATAATGGTGGCGCCAGGTGTTTGGTGTAGGAAAGAGGTAACGGGAACTAAATTGAGTACATGGTTTAATAAGTGTATGAATTTATTTATATTATTGGTTCGCAAAAATGGACATAACACTATAATAAATTGAAAAAAAAATATATACAATCATAAATATCTATCAACATGAATGGTATTTATATGTAATGTCCTGTTAGAAGTGAATACCACATTATAAAAAAAAATATACCTATACCCAATAAAACAATGTTCTTTGATGTTGGATGATGTTTAACGAATAAAGTTGTATTAAATATATCATATTTTTTTAAATTTCATTTTAGTATGGGGATTTCAATATGTGTAGTCTATCTATTCATTACTAGCTCTATGGCGTGTTAGATCAACGGCCGGCCGCCCTTGCACCGACCCGACGCGCCTCTTATGTAAAGGCAATGCACGCGTTACGCAGCTCCACAGGACCCTTGCGCACGATTAAACATTCGTTCGACGATAACATTGTTGTTATTATATTGTTAACCCAGGTGTCTTGTGGGTAGGTAGAGGGGAGTTAGTGCCAAAGATCTGTATGATTAGACTTGACGTAATATTAATATGTATATACATATATACCTATATTTAGTTAGTTAAAATATTATAAAAAAACCATTAAGTGTTATCAAAATATTATAATTTACATAAACGTGATATCACGCTTTATTCATATAATCGACTACAGAAAACTTTCTGTTTAGGGTGCTTCATAACTTTCAACATAAAAGTACAGTAGGCGGTATTCTGAAGTATTTTCTTTTAAATCTAACGCGAGTCAATGGAAATGCGACCTAATCCGCCCGTGCTGGAGTTCGTCAGATCATCGCTGATTTTATCTCATTACAGATGCAAACAAATAATAAAAAAAATTAAGCTCTCGGCGATATGATGTTTGCACGATATGCGATTGCCTCTCCGTATACCATTGTGGACTTATGAACCTCTATATGTACTTCATTTAGCCTCAACCCAGCATGAACACACATTACGAACTGTTCTTGATAAAGTTTGGTACTACACAAATATCCGACCGCTGATAGGAAGCTTGTGGTGATTTTTCAAAAGCGTTGCCGAGATACGCATATCCTTACAATCATTACGAGTATGTTATTAATGATTCAATGACAATTAGCATTCACGATTCGTAAGACAAGTTACTTAAATAATAGTACAATTTCCATAAATTATCTATGATAGTTAAAACAAAACAAAATTAAATATGTATATATTATAGCTTGGTTGCAATATAGTCCAAAATCATTGTGTAAACAGACGCAGGTTACGAGCGCACTCCTGGGATGTTTAAGAAACATTTTATATTTAAATGCACGAAGATATTTGTTGACTAGTCAAGGCCCTACATAAATTTTCCTCGGTATAACGACCCAGAGGTTGGCTACCTCACGCGCTTATGACTTTTTATTGTAATGAGTACAAGGAAAAAAAACATTAAAACTCACCCACTTTGACGATGTAAAATTATGTAGATATGAAATACAATTATCCTGTTAAAGTCCATATTTACAGCTGAACTTTTATACAATGAACAGATCATTGCGCGAAAATGAACTAATAAAATAAATTGAAGTCGACGGTGACGGTGATGGTTTGTAAGAGGGACTGGTAATTTGCTAAATTTAGAAGAGTTTTGATAGATTTTGTGTCGACTATTAGAGCTCTATGGTGCCTACTGGAGACATAAAAAGGACGACTGTATGTAACTTTGTTACGCGATGGAAAAAACACTAGTACACGCCTTTTGATGTTTAGTTTCATGGATAATGCCTCTTACTTGTAATAATAAGTAAGAGTAAGATTATAGATGTCAGAACAAACAAGTATGTAAGCATTTGAAGCAATTTTCTTTAGTCTTTTCTCAGCACGAAAATACCATTTTATATGCGCTCACTATTTCACAACTACTAACTTTAATACTATCGACCGTATTATCTACGGTTTTTCACGAGCAATGATTTCATCGATCGTGGTAATATTATCATAAGCGGTCGTATTTAATTAGCAATCGTTTTGGAATGGGCTATAATTTAATTGAATATCTTTTCACCTTCAAATATTCGTTGCGATAGGTCAGGAGTGAGCATGTTGAATGAATAATTACCATTTATAAATAGACAAGAACGGAAGCTCGTCATCCTGCCCAAAAGCATCGTGTTAAAGCTCTTTCTTATTCCGACACATCCTGTGTCTGTGCGTTCGATTTTCGATTTCATTTACACCATTAGTCATGTCTATGTTTCTAGTAACAATTCAATTGTTCGTTTAATTTGATATTTCATTTCTTAAATTAAAATAGTCGCTCCTTTTCAAGATATTAATCATTTTTACCATCATTTGTTGTTGTAAAGTTAAAAGATTACTCCACTATTGCGGTTTCAATACTTTTTTTGTCGTCATAAATACTTTTAAAGGAATACTTATAAGGGTTACATAATATACTTATGTTAAAAATATTAATTAAAACTACAATTCAATATAATATTCTTTATATAATATGAACAAGGTACCTATATAATATCATACCTCTACAATAAAAATTTATAACATAGGTACATAGTTTATACAAGATAATGATAGATCAATATGAAATGTCAATTGTTATACATAATGATGAATAGCAATAAAATATTTATTAAATATTTAATGTAGAAACATTGTTTGTTGTATAAATAGCTTTAAACATACAAAATCATTTATTATGAACAACGACATTTTATTTGTTCAGAACAACGCAGTATTTAGAAAACATAATTATGCATATGATCATAGTTTTGTTCTACTCATACATTTGTCAAGTATAAATTCTGTGTTGTTTTGATTAAACAGCACACCGATTACATTTTTTGTGCTCTGCTCCACCACGTACATACAAATCGGCACACAAACACAGCCATACACGCACATACTCGTACACACATTAATCACCAGTTTTCCTGTACACCGCAATTCTTTTGTCTGTCATTGAATATATATTTACGTATAATATGTTAAATGTCAGCGCAAGTGTTTTAATATTGTATTAGTTGCTGTAACGAGGTAATAATTAATTTAGCACTTAGATCTTTACCGTCATCATATTCCTAAGATTACTTAACCTGATCGTCACAGGCTGTGTAACAAGAACTTAGTACGTTTCAAATATACTTTTACTATTCAAACAGTTTCCCACTTGTAACTATAAATCATTATTAAGAATATTCTAACAATTATACATTATTATTAACTAAGTGGTTTATTCCACATAGTTATTAGTGTGCTGCACATATTGTGTGCGTTAGTACAAAAGCGTTCAAAACGATCAAGAATCCTTAATCGATCGTTCCGATATCCAACCAGATATGTTTATATCCAACAAGCGATACAAAACTACTAATCAATATGACATGTTTTTAAATACACTATACTATTATCCTGTATCATATTATTATCATTATGACGCCAACTATACTATTATCCTGTATCATAATTATCATTATGACGCCAAATGGCGTCCATCGCTGGACGCAAGCCTGTGTTTGTGGATCCAATGGCCTCCCAATATACGTGTATTAATATTATTCCCTACATTACCTACATATTGCAAGTATTAACCGGCTGTTGCCCGACTTAATTGACTACATTTATATTTTAATACTCAATTATCTGATACACAAATCTTAATTCCGCTTAATCTGCAATTAATATAGACGAGACTAAACGTAATTGAGGTTATAACAGTTTTAAACGTGTAATTTTAAAAGACGTCTGCTTTTGTACGTGGCTTTGTAGTCAGAGTATAAAAGACATAGAAATCTTTAAAATCTAAAATGCTCCATAATTAGCAACATATATTTTATTATATAATAATCACTACGTATTACGAATATTTCATTAAAATTCTCCAAAGAATCTTATACCTATTACATAGTGCTAATCGCTGCTCCGTCCCTCATTAGGCAGAGCGAGGATTTTCTTAAAAGTACAGTACTTCGAGCTTGTACAAAGAGCTTTGTTTGTGTGTGTTCAGACTGCACCATGTACGTACACGGCGTCTGCGCGTTGATGTGGGCGTGCACCCTTCCCGTCTCGCCCAACTTGTAAATACCGTTCATAAAGCTTGTTGACCGTCGTATACCGAGGCAGTAGGGTCCAAATTGAAGTGATTAAGAGTTTAGTGGGTACACATAGGTCTTGTCGCGTGTTATTTTGAATCGCATGTCCACACTATACGTGTTCACATGTGTGAGTTCACCTTGAAAAGCGCCAGTCCTTTGTGCAATGGGTTATTCGGTTAATGGCATCAAGAAAGTCAATGCCGTGGGATGCGCGCGTACGGTCAGCAAATGTGTTGAGAATGCTTGTTAAGTTGTGTAGGTTAGATATGAATACAATTTTTTTGTTGATTATATCTTTTTTATGATGCAACAAGCGCTTATAATTCCATAGCGATAGTATAAACGAAACGATTAAATAAAGCTGCGCTCATTTGTACATTGAATAGATGACCGCTAAGGGCAATATTTAATTAGCAATTACATTCTTCGCAGTGTCTGTAAAACGTTCCTACAAAATTTTTACAAAGCAACAATTAGTTTTAAATGGATCAGTCTTGTAATCATTTCTCAGTTGTTAATTGAAAGTCTGTAGTTTCTAAACTCCGAAATTCTGCACTGCAATGTCTAATGAAATAAATTCAGAATGTATTCAAATTTTTGATCATATTCTTTTTTAATCGAATGATAATTTCTACAGAGAGGATTAGCAAACCAGCCTGTATCACTCCAGTACGGGATATAGGACTTTGGTATACGACGCCCCAACATTCGATTCTCTGTTAAAAAAAATGTATATACATATTTCACTATCTACTTTCAATAAAAATATGAGTTATTTCCTTTAAACGAACAATCTGATTGGTCCTTTATTATAATTAGCACATCTAAATTTCTATTTCAGCCAAGGATTTTAAATGAGAAGTTGCAGCACTTGGCTTAGGCAAGTTGTGGCGTTCACCCTTAACAGTACGATGGCATTCTAGAAGGAACACAAATACATGAGACTCTTGCTGACTTATCTCCATTTTATTACCAAAAAAGTATTTTTGAGATTTAAAGTAGGTAAGTTCTTTAGAAAATTCACTGGCTTTGGTTTTAATAAGTAGAAAAATAAATAAAACGATGTGGAAGGTTATGTCAATTAAGAAAATCGTAAGTTTTCTTCTCTATCTAAGAGTCTCATTGGGATTATTAACAAATAAACAGATTTCTTTATTGTAAGGAAAATTTATATGATCTTTTAATTGGCTACTCGAAAAAAAAAAAAGTTGTTGCTTGTATAAAAATGTCAATATAAAAATTGGTGAATTACATATATAACTTCTATTTCAGCTGCAAATACTTTTATTGCTTCTGTTACTTTTACAACAACTTCTGTAACTTCTCTAGCTTAAAGTACGACACAGGAGTTAAGTGGTAATTAGATTTTTTATTAACGAAGCGTTCCTTTTTTCTTACATTGTATTATGATTCGTCCGTGTAGAAGGAATGAATGATAGAAGATTAAAGAAACAAAATTATTAGGCGAGTGTAAGTTTCGTGTAGGATCGGAATGAGAATACATACCCCGACATAGTGCGGGGATACAGGGTGCCGTAAGGGGCAATTAAACCCAGCGTTTGCAGATCGCGGTAATCGCAGATCGTGGTAACGTTCATGATGGTGATAATGATGTAATGAAGTCAGATAGATGAAATAAACTAATAAACATAGTCAGAAGATGTAAGTGGCTACGAACAAACCGGAGAAATCTTAAAAGAATGCCAAGTCGAAAGTTCTTTCAATAGCCAAGCATGGCATTATGGCTTTAACGAATGTAGAGCAGGCAACAGCAATCTGCCAAAGCCGTAGCAAGTGGGAATCCTTAATCGCTCGCTGCCTACTCCGCTGAGACATAGATATGGAAATATGTATACATATGAGCATGTATGTTTATTTGTTATCCTTGGTTCTGTTGACTCACTTGAAGGATAGATGCTTATGAAGTTTTGTTGCTTATCTCTATAGTTAAGCGTTGTGTTTGCTCCACGTTATCAATGTTATCATACATATATGCTGGAGTTTTATCATACTTATTAATAGTCACGGAAGGACTGTTTGTCGACTCTATTGTTAGTAGGCAAATATTACATTTTGTAAATGCAACTAACTAGTTTTTCATGAGCCAATGTGATTTTGAAACTGTAATGTATATCTCAGTTATGCATTAGTGTAACTGAGATCATCATCATCATCGTCATCACCACCGGGCTATTGAAGTCTTATATACTCATATTAGACTTTCATAAAAATATTATACATACATATATACACATATTCTAATAATAGGTAATAATACTATTTAATCTATTTAACGTGCCCGGTGTATGGCAATAGGTTCAACACCTATTCCATAGTGGGACGTAAAAAAGTAACTGGTGGAACGTGGGAGTGTTCTACATTCCTCTGCCTACCTCTTCGGGGATTACAGGCGTGGTGTTACTTTTTTTTACTTTTCATAAAAGTGTATGTTGTGTATTAAATTCATTTATGAACATATAAAATCGTAAAATCACGCCTGTAATACGCGAAGAGGTAGGCCGAGGAGTGTAATACACTCTCAAGTTTCACTAATTATGTTAACGTCTCACTATGGAAAATATTGGGGGGATCCTACTAACATACACTTATAAATATTTTTTATGGCATGTACGTATGTCAAAAGAATTATTGATATTATAACTATTTAATAATTATTCTGCTACTAGTACCCACAGTCTCAAAATACCCGCGCGTCCCGTCCGCACTCATGCGCACGCACACACACATGCGCACGGCGTTACTATGGTTACGCGTGGCGTGTTGAGGTAGGTCCAATACCGTTTTGAACACACTGCAAGCGCTTTTTGTAATGGTTACATACTTTTTGAACCGTGAAAATTACGATAAAAGAAGGTACTCGAGACCGTCCTGTCTTGCTTAGTACCGTTCAATTGCGGTGTTTAAAAAAAATCCCGTATAATTAAATTTTTATTACACGCATCGTATTTTCAATCTATTAAATACTTTTGTGTGATGATGAAGTGATGAAGTTGAAGAGGCAACTTCTAGTAAAATTTTAAGGTATAAACCATATAGTTCAAATTGGGTTGACTCTATAGAACTAGAATAACTCCTATTATGTTTAATACCTTAGGTGTGATCTGGGTTTCCTAATAATAATAGGTACTTGATGTAAACTCCTGATATTTAATGTAAATTATCATCGTGAATAATACCTATATATAATTTCTGATATTTGTTCAATGTTCACATTCCTACATTTATGATTTTACTGCGTAAATCAACTACGCACATGATTTTGCTGTCAATTTAACTTTATCAATCTGTTTATCAGTTTAATGGAAGCGCTTCATAACAAAGTTTCAATATAAGGCGTCCTGGTACTGCATTTTTACATATGCATATTTAAATACTTAGCCAAAAATATTCTGATGATTTTAGAAAAAATCTCAGTTATACAAAATAGCTAATTTTAAATTTTCAAATTCAAAACCACAACCGTAATTAATGCTTCACCTTAGCCTTTTAAAAACGAAATATCACGCCGGTAGTCCTAGAAGGGGTAGGCCGAGAGTTTTAATACACTCCCAGGTTTCATCTTTACCCTTTTACTTTCAAGTTTCTGTTCTTACTGTCTACAATTACTTGAGGCTTGTTCGAAATTCAACATCATGCCATTGGTTTCTAGAATCATTGAACACAGATCTTCCCTTATTACCACTACAGAATAGGTGGTAGCCTATTGCCGTACACCGGGCATAATTATATTCAGACTCCGAGCTACTACTAGAAAATCTAAATTAGAAAAATTCTATTTATTTATTGTAATGCCTTGCCTTGAATTTTTTAAGAAATTCTAATTAAAAAAATATACATTTAAAACTTCCGTGTTACCTATTGGTGTAACAAAATATTTTTTATATACGAGTAGGTATATGTGTTTAGTTTACTTCGGTTCACTTAGTTTCGTTTAATTCCGCATTACGTTTCATGACTGGTGTTGTAAGTGTATCGGCACTGTATCTGTTTATATTTATAACATGTTACTGCATGAATTGCCACTTCGCATATGCGCAATAGCATTTTTTTGGCAAAAGCAACGTTTTACGTCAATTAAAAATATTTTAGAGTTACATCGCACTTTTGGGTGTGTAGCCGCTTTATAAATAAATGCTACATTTCATGTTTTATCATATTAATGTTCTGATATAGGTACGCATGAAGAGCGTAAGATTGTGACACACAAATATCAATATGTACTCGTATAATACGAAGATTAAGTTGTAATATAGCGGACAAGGCGATTAATACGATGAAAAATCATACCTATTACATAAACAGCGTTAATAATGATTGTAGTACACCTAATCCAATTTTTTATTACATAGGTATTACTGCATGAGCGACTGCAGTTATTCCATAAGAAAAAAACGTAACTATTCTTTCATCTTTACATTTTAATATGAAAAAATTGCAATTGATGTTTCATTAGTAGGTATGTATTTTTCAAGTCAAGTCAAGTATGTATTTTTCTTCCATTTTTTTAGGTTAACAAAACGCAAATTATGGTTTTCATATTATATTTAGTCGATAAATGTTCACAAATTTATCTTTATAAATGTATAAAATAATGAAAATGTCAATATGATTAATAATAATGAGATTATCATGGCATTACTACTACTCGATCTTTGTTTTTATTTTGTTAAATATGCGAAGGACATAAAATGTCAAATATATCTATCCCTTAATAAATGTACATCAGTGTCAAAAACGTATGTTTCCAGAAACAAATCAACAAAAAAAGGTGTAGAAATCCATATTACATGTTTTTTCCCGCAATTGTATTCATTCCCTAGTTTTAAAATTAGTTATGTAACATAAATCAGAGGTGGAAGATTCGTGAACATACGAATGCGTAATATTATTTTCACAAAAACATTTGAGCGTCGTAAATATTTACTCGCGTCTTTCCAAAACATACCAGTGCGTAAAACTTTATTCCTTGTATTTTCGCCACTCGCACTCGTCCGTAACCTTGAGAAGAATCACAGAGGTGATTTTCTGGGAAAGCGTCGGTATGGTCCCCGCCGGTCCATTAACTTCGTAATGACTCGGGCACAGAATATGCAACATTGTGTCCGAAGGTGACATTATGAGTCAGTGTTCAAAATATTGATTTTTGTCATCACACTCTTATTGACTCGCCGCGTCGGATTTCGGTCAACATATCACAAACAACACATATTTACCAGTAGCCTCGACTTTGTACAATGTTTTACAGGGAACTGCGCATAACTATTTACTTATAGAGGCATTCTGCAGCTGATATATTGAGTCAGTAAAAGAGCTGGAACATTCTCTACTTTATGACTATATCCACTGACGATTGTTGACTAGAATGAGTTACCACATGAAGCAGAAAATAATATACGAGAGAACAAAAGACACAGTTTGCACGATGTATTGAAAAATTTAAAATAGGGCTCGAAGAGACTCTTCGGTCTTACGTGTTTACAATAATGCTTAAGTGCGATCCCACACATCCCTTAAAAATACCACCCACCAAACAAAGTATTTCCATTCTTTTATGTTCTCTTCTTAACAGCTACGTGTGATGAGTATTTAAACGCACGGTGATGAGAACAGTGTGAGCTGAACAATTTGAACTGCTTATAAATCTCTTACTGTTGCTGGTTGCTGATCAGCCGAAATTAGTTACATCTTCGAAAATTTTCTGAAGTTTCCACGCTGAGGCAGTCAGAAGTCTCCAACGCGGCGTGGGTGTATGGTGAAAAAGATGAATGTAAATGAAACACATAAAGTCCATAGAGACATAAATATTTGGTACTCCGTGTTCTCTGCCTACTTCATAACAGACCTGGCGTAACGATATAACATGGTTAACGTGTTGCATTCATAAAGAAAATCTCCGCAGTTTAATAATTGGCAACAACGACGCTTATAATTTTACATCGTGGGAAACCAAAAAATCTTTTACCAGGTAAGAACAATAAAAGAAATATGTATCTTGAACTATCTCGACAAAAACGAACAACATGTGCGGGGCTGGGCGCTATTAATTGAATACAGGATATGTGTTCATGCCATCTACCTCATTCCAGTGCCCACGGAACCTTGAGTCTGAAATGGCATCAACCTGACATGGCCCCAATCCTTCGCCCACCTGCCTTTAAACGTAAAAATGTATACAAGTCATATATTAAAAACGATCGGATCATAAGATATTGGAATAATATGTTATGATTTTAATTTGCAAGATTCTCATAATCTCGCTTCATCAGTTTTGTCACGAAATCATCATCATCTTTTTCGTCTACTTCTCCTCCTCCTTCTTCTTCTTCAACCTGTCTCAGTTCGCTGTAGGATTTTACATCTTATATACATTGCGGCTCTCTAACTAACAAATGTTTTATAGAATTGTTGAAATTATAATAATCACGTAATACTTGAGAAATAAACAGTGGAAAAGTAGCATCGAATAACATTTTTAACAGATGTTAATTAGGTTACAAAGAGAGGACTTATTGCCAAATGGCATTAATTACCACTTGTTCTTCAATGTACTGCTACGTACATTGCACGGAAAATCGAGTTTGCGTCAAATTGAAGTAATAAATATAAATATGAATAAAAGCCAAGTATGCATTTCATATAGTTATCTCATTGTTATGTTCCTCGCCCTTGATGTTATATTCATCCTGTAATAGCAATAATATAAATCATTTAGCAACGATAACACGAAGGAATAATATTCATATTGTTCATTGAACGGTTTATTATTGTACAAAAGAATATTACTAGAAAGTACTGTGACATATACATATATCATGATAACATACATGAAAACTGAAAGGAACGTGTCTGAAGACACGTTTATATAATTTTATCATGTGATATGATTTAATACATTAGGGTAAAAAAAAGAAAAATTGATAATAGGATAATTAAAATGATTTAATAAAGTAAAAGTTGAAATAAAACTTTGAAACTTGCCCAATATATCATACAAAACAATAATGTATTAATATAATTATATGAAGTTAAAACTAAAAGAAAAAGTTGACATATAACTAAAGACATATTGAAATATGTACATAGGTATTTACATGTAAATAGGTTAAGGTTAACAAAATACCAACAATGTGTCGCCTTGGAATCCTAGTTAGCAATGGTTTATAAATACACGCACATTTAAATATTTTATAGTCTATGCCGTGAGTGACAGCTCTCACGACTCTGTGGTCGGTCGCTGTCACTTATCAGTCTGTGGTTAGTAAACATGGTGACTTTTAAACCTATCAAAGAATGTTTTACAACTTGCTAGAATCCCAATGACATTTGTATCTACGTAACTTCACGCCTGTAATCCCCGAAGAGGTAGGCAGAGGAATGTAGAACATTCCCACGTTTCACCAGTTACTTT
>DWFO01003586.1:0-12149 GCA_018246595.1 Mimoniades nurscia nurscia | reverse complement strand
CTCGCAAGAACACTCACGCCACTCACAGACCACACACGCGCACGTACACGGAAAAAGTATACCTACTTAATAAGATACTAATATGCTTACTTAGTGATAGAACATTGTATATATAATGTAAGTCCGTAATTGGCTGTAAGTTCTGTATGTAAGATATATTTATGGTCATATTAAGAGCTGTGGATTTTGTTATAAAATAAATAAATAAACTGTAAACTCATTAGTAACGCAACATTTATTTTAATAAATATTTATTTCGTTTCAAGCAACTTCATTTCTCTTTAACAATCACGTGGTAAGTGTATCTGGGCATAGGAGTACGTTATATACATGTGCTGAAACAGTTAGCATACGCGTTGACGTAGAACGATGACCGCACACTCTGGCAGACCGCATCCGACCGCAACGACATCACGTTATGTCGCTACGCACGTCACACCTTGAGATGTGTTGAAAGTTTCAATATATCACACGTGACATCTCAAGATGTATTGATAATTTCAATACTGTCTTGAGATTAAACGTCAATAATAACGTTTTAATTTGAAATATTAGTTATAAAAATCATTTTAAAATGCTATTTTATGGACGTAGGTGATCAGTTCCGTTCGTGACAGATTAAGTAAATATGCTTAAATACATAGGTACAGTTTTATGAATCTTTAGTTATACATCATGTAACTACGACATTAATGGAGAGATTAAAGGTAAATGAGTCGATCAATTTAAAAAATGTTATCTGTCAAACCAAGTCAGATACAGGAAAATCTTATTCTATGTCGTACGAATAAAAAAAACTGGTGAGTCCGGGGAGTGTATTAAATTCCTCAGCCTTCCTTTTCGGGTATTACGTTGGGTTGAAGCAAACTACTCAAAACTTATTTTATTAATCACATGATTGTAACTTTTTTTCAAACAATAAACCATTATTATCATTTACAGGCCATAACCGATGAAGAAATGAATGACAACCAGTTTATTGTGGAATCTGAATGTTCTTTGTTTCTCGATAAGAATGGTAAAGAGGTAAGTGGAGGCAGCGAAAGAATAAGTTTTTAAACTACTTGAAAGTTTAATCCCATATGAATGACATATTTATTCTTCTTATATTGCCTCGTTGGTCGTGTTGACTGCAGCCGCGACTGCCGATCGAGAGAAATCAAATCAAATCAAATCCCGGGTCGGTCGCTACCTAATTTATCGCACTTAGATTTTTGTAGTAGCTCGGGGACTGGATACATGCTCGGTGTATGGGAATAGACTCACCACCTATTCCATCGTGGGACGTAAAAGTAACTGGTGAAACGTGGGAGTGAGTAGTAGTACAGTAGTAATAAGTTAGTAACCTTATCGGCCTACCTCTTCGGGGATTACAGTGATGTTACGTAATTTTACTTTTGTTACTTTGTTTAATCAGCTACAGTGACAATACACTATTTGTGAAAATTTCAAGCGGCTACCTATTACAGTTTAAAAGATAACACGAAAATAGGCCTGGAAAAACGCCGAAAAGAACTGGTTTCGTGTATTGTACAGGAACACCTTCATGGCGGACCTTGAAAAGACTTTTTTTTTCAGAGCACGTCTTCCGCTGATGCGCTCAAAAGTGATCAAGACGAGAACAGCCAAATTGATATTAGCATGTTCTCATTGTACAAGGACCGTAACAGCCCAGATGTTTTCGTTAGCGATTTCAATAGCAAATTCCTACGCAACTTCCCGCAGCCAATCACTAAGTGAGCGTAACAATAATATTGTTAAATGTTTATAAAATCTACATGTATAAATTATTGGACATAGGAACCTATATAAAAATTAAAACCGAACAAACTATATTTCATCTGAATATAAAATATATTATCCATGTTGTAATAATATCCCATGAAAACCAATAAAAGTCAAATGGTTTGAAATCTAGTAGTCTAGAAATGTTTATATGCACCTCTGATCATAGACGTTGTCTTCAAACTAAAGTCACTTGCCATAAGTAGGTACCTACTGGTGCAAAAAGATATCGAGACAAAACCAATGCACTATGAAATGTTCTTTATTTGTATATATTTTAAAAAGACGTACAAACTAAATACCTAAGAAAATTCTTACCCTACATTTAAACCAAAAATAGGTACATTTTATATACGTACTGAAAAGTTTGCACAACTTTCACAATTAAGTCACAATCAGACAATAAAGTAATACCTAATTTAAAGTTATATTTCACCAAATCTAGTAAAAGAAGAAATAGATACCTTCATAATTTAGAATACATATACCTAAAACATACCATACCTACAAAGTGTATTTTTATTTTATAATAAGTTTCTATAGATTCTCTGAATAGTTTTGTTATATTTTAACAGAACAAACGAACGTAAACCATCGATAAACAAACACGAACAGCCCGTTGGCGTGTACCGACCCAAAAGTGTCGATTTTACGAAGAGCACACAGTCCCCTTGGAAAGGTAAAGTAAGTAGGTATTACGCAAAAGCAAACTTTGAATAGGTATTATACGACAGTAATTAAGTATAATTTTTATAATAGATTGCAATATTAGCCTGCAGTATATCATAACATCACGCCTGTTATATCCGAAGAGGTAGGCAGAGGAGTGTACTACACTCCCACGTTTCACCAGTTACGTTTACGTCCCACTATAGAATAGTGATTGAGCCTATCGCCGTACACCGGGCACAAATACCCAGATTCCGAGCTACTACTAGGAGGTTAAGTTAGAAAAGCCCAATATTATCCGTCCCGGGGATTGAAGCCAGGACCTCTCCATCAGCAGTCGCGCTTGCAACTACTCGACAAACGAGGCAGTCAAGTTAACTTATTGTAATTGTAATACCGTACTAATATAGAAATACACATACCAATGCAATATACTCGTACATAATACAAATACCATAGCCGTACCGCGATCTGCCCAGCGCCGGATTTAGACGCCTCTTATGACATGGATTGTCTTTACTCAATTTGTAGGTACTAATAATATAATTACAGGTAGTAAATCTTCAAAGTCTGTCACATTTACATCTCAAGACAACCCGTCTTTGGTAGATCAGGATAATAACGAGTCAGCTATTTCCGTCGAAGCAGTAGAAACAGGTTATTTGGAATTTACTAATTACCAGTTTGAGTCATCATCACATCATCAGTAAGCCCACTGCTGGACTTAAGCCTCTCCTTAGGGTCCTTCCGTACGTAATTCCAAATTAAACAATTTCATTGAGATAGACATTTTCTCCCTAAGTTGAATAAGTTTCCCGAAAGCTCGTAAGGGGTTTTCATTCACCGTTATTGAATGTGATTTTTAATAAAGCAACAATTATTTTTTGAAAATACGTGCTCACCAGTGTTGGAACCCAGGGCCCTCGAAATGGAATGCTGAATTATAAAACACTAGGCTGTCATTGCTTTTATCGATACTATCGATACTAACAAAATTATTGTTGTTTATAAAACACTAAATGTGTCACGTTTTCATGTAGAAGATCTCCCGTCGAAACCCATATGCTCCAGGCTAATGCTTCGAGACGAGCCCATATTGGAGACGCGCGAATCGGACCTCTGGTACGCATTCCTCATGGAAACCGGATTAATATCACCGCAGGAACTGATCGCGAAAACACGTGAGTTTTGCATAATTCAATTGGAAACATTTGCATTACATAATCGATTATAGCCAAGTACGTCAAGTAACATGGTGCTAGGGTACTGATGTTAAGTGTAAGGGAGGTTAATGCGCGAAAATCAACTTGGCACTAGTGAGGAATGCGCTTCTTCTCCGGCCTTTGACTCCGCCTTGTCTTCGACCTGGATATTACGTCATCAACGCTGGGTGCCTAGTTAACGTCTGCATGTTATAATTTGCGTTATTTTACGTACCTATTACGTATTTATTTGCAGTCGATACATCTTACCATAATATCAAGGCGGAGGACTTGGAATTTGTGTTGAAACAATTTGGATGTTCCTATGAGGTAAGCAGATATACCTATAGTTTAATGATTGTTTCTCAAATCATTCAATATCTTGGGTTGGGTCCACGTCACCACACACGGCCATCTAATTCCAAAGTAGGTACGAGACAGAATCTGCACAGAAAGCACTGAACAATATAAAATAATTTTATTATATTCATTCATAAGACATAGGTGTTATAAATGAAACTTGAGATTGTATATTTTTCAATGCTTTTTCTCAATGAATGGAAAAATAATTGAATAAGAATAATGAAAAAATAACAAAGTTATTAAAAATTGATTTATAAACACACTAGCTAGCCCGGCGAACTAAAATTGTCAGCAATAGGTACCTACTTTTTTATTTTTCAATTTTCAATTTATATTATTTCATAGCAAACTTCAGATAAAACAACGTCAAACATAAGAGATGATTATCAGGATATACACAGGCAGCGACCTGGACTCTTCTGGGATACAGTGAGTTTAACTATATAATTATCACAGGATATCAAAAACTTCGTCACTCCGAACCAAGTTTCAGGATTTTGAAACTTAATTTATGTTGAAGATTTTAAACTATAGTACGTACATAACATCACGCCTGTAATCCCCGAAAAGGTAGGAAGAGGAATGTAAAACACTCGCACGGTTCACCAGTTACGTTTATGCCCCACTATGGGTGGTGAGCCTATTGCCATACACCGCGCAAATATCCAGACTCCGAGCCACTACACGAAAATCTAAATTAGAAAAATTTTGTAGTGCTACCGGGAATTGAACCCAGGACCTCCCGATCGGCAATCACACTTGCAACCAACATGACCAATAAAGCAGTCAATAGACTATAGAGATTGTATGAAAACTAAATGATAAACTTTAAGGTACGCCTACAGACACTTCTGGAACAATCATACTATACTATGTATTAAACTTGGTCATAACAGTTCACCTTTCATCAAGTACAAGCTTGAAAATATCTTATTTCCATTCACGTTCATAATATGATCTTAAAAAATTGAATACTTTCAGATTAATATGGACAATCCTAATCGGGCTTTCTACAAGGCAAAGCGAATAGTTCGCGAGATAGTAAAATCTCAGCCGCTGCTACACCCAATGATGGACATAGACTTTGCTAGTCCTGATGATTATCCGATCATCAACACGAGATTAGAGAAGATTCGTAAAGATATAGCACCCCAGAGGTTGTTCTATTAAAAGTTCATGTAAAAAAGAAATTGTTTTATTTTTAATATGTAAGGTACCAAGTAACTCTAGTACAGTTTTGTTACACATCAGGACAATTATACTTTTACTCGGTTGTAAACAAGTTATTGTGAGACTGGACTGATATTCAGGTGTGTATTGCCTTAACACTTTATATTAGAAAAACTGTCCAAACATATATATAGATAGATCATTTAAACACCATAGTATCCAGCATGGCTCCCAGACACTGAACAATATTGTTGGACATCAAAACATCAACTTTCTCTTCTAAATGCCTCTTCGGGTCCTGTTTGCCGACATTCTTAATAGCTAACTGTTCGGGAGTCATCTTTTCCTCATCTTCGAGAGCCTTGTTGTAGTTCTTTGCAAGCTCTAGCATATCAGTTACTGTGGTTTCATTGATCGAACAATGCTCTTTGTAATCCGCAAGGGTGAGTCCATCCATCCAGGACTTCTTGTGAAGATTCAACAACATTTTCTGTTCGAGTTCATTCTTTCTGTAATTAATACTGATGGAGTAGTAATGACGGTTGAGACCATGTATGAGAGCTTGCACAGAAGGCTTTTGGAGATGGCCCAAATTTGAGGTGGTCTGCCTCGGCTCCTGACCGAGGACCATCATATTAGGATTGATAAGACGGAATGCATCAATGACCACTTTGCCCTTAACTGATTGAATGGGATCAACTACAACGGCCACTGCCCTTTCAGAGAGAGCTTCGAACGACTGCTGAGTGTTGATATCGACACCTGATAACCAGCAACCAAATCCAGGATGTGAATGGTACCTGAAACAACCACATCCACTTTAAAATCATACAATCTGCCAACAATTACTGGGACTACTAGTACCTAGGCTCCCAGGCCACTTTGTTATAAGTAGGAAATGCCAATAAAGGTCACTAAAACAATTAACAGCTAGTGTCTAAGCATAAAGTAAATCCTTTTTTGCAATTAGGCTTAGTTGCCTCTTATGACAGCCTGTATCCCTGCATGGTGTATGAAAATCTATTTTACTCTACCCCAAGATGGCTATTTTATTATTATTTGACAATAGACGAATCTTTTAAAAATCATAATAACTATGGAGCATCATAGATAAAAAATATATATTTATTAATTTTAATTACTTATTAAAGTAACTTCACGCCTGTAATCCCCGAA
The DNA here is from genome assembly GCA_018246595.1 of Mimoniades nurscia nurscia. NCBI lineage: Eukaryota > Metazoa > Arthropoda > Insecta > Lepidoptera > Hesperiidae > Mimoniades > Mimoniades nurscia. Next base: position 5,784 of record DWFO01003586.1, on the reverse strand, counting down.
GAGGTAGGCAGAGGAATGTAGAACATTCCCACGTTTCACGAGTTACTTTTAAGTCCCACGATGGAATAGGTGGTGAGCCTATTGCCATATACCGGGCACTTATTATACTTCAGTTAAATATAGCGCTATTCCGCGACAATCCAACGTGTATCCGCGAAACACTGCGCGAAATGCACACGCATACTAATTGGTAAAAACGATATATACTTATTGAATCTATTAAGTGGCACGACAGAAGTGTACATGGTTGGAACTAAATTGAGATGAGTGCACGGAAACAGTGTTACAAAGCTACCTACATTCACATGCACATACAGATATGTGATAATAATGACCTCTCATCACGGCCACATTTCTCTGGCGTGTCAGGCAGAGGAGTGTTGTAAACTCACTTTTCATCAGTTAAGTTGCACATCCGATGTAATTAGGAATTGAGCATATTTGCATGCTTCTGTCACAAATCCCGACTCCGTGCGTCTACTAATAAAAATGAATAATAATTACTATTATTATGTGTTATTATTAATGGTATAATTATTAACAAAAATAATGACTGCCTCGGTGGGCGAGTGATTGCTAGTGCGACTGTCGATCCAGAAGTCCTGGACTCAAATCCAGGGTCTAGTATCTACAACTGAATTTTTCTAACAACAATTTCTAGTTAAAATTACTAATAGTGGCTATAGACGTAAACTTAACGGGTGAAACGTACCAATTTAACTACTACACATTTATTTCAGAAAATATGTCCATCGGTATGAACAATTCTTTTATACTTGTACTGTTAGACATGGAAATCTACTCATAATGAAAAGGGCTAAGAGTTTAAGATCAAACCCGCTGCCGGCCAATTGCGGGTTTTCTAAAAGTCCCTTATTAGGAGTCCCTTTTTTTCATCACCAAGACTTTTATCACATCACTTTTGGACGCGAGTCTCATCTCACACGAGGACTGTTATCTGATGCATGTACTTTTCCTACGCAGTTCGCTTGATAGATCTGATAAGTATTATAAGATCAACATTGATTTTTAACTGTCAACATTACTGCATGAACAATATTTTCTTTATATTTGTATGCAGATTAAGTCGTTTGTGTAAAATCGCACTAATTCTCAAAATAGTTACCAACTGAAATGAGTCATTTGTCAGACCACAAAACGTGTTCGTAACTGGTTATAACTAGTATTAAATAATTAATAAAGCGAACGTATATTTCGTATTTGCCGTAACCGATAAATAGGTGGCAATATTTACCGCGTTAGTAAAAACTGCAACGTTGAAAGGGCAACTTGAAACGAATGTCTTTATAAACAGTGTCTCTTTTAAATCTTTGACAAGTTAGAAATAAATTTAATTGGCTATATAACACATGTAACTATGTCAAACAAATAATACATCTGCGAAAAACGTAGATTTATTAATGACCAAATTATGTACGTCAGCTTATAAATTTAATCATATATCATACTTACAAGAATGATACTTATAAGAAATTTAATAGTTAAAGATTTATATTATATAAAAAAATGGAAATTCAAAAATGGAATTCTCATGACTTAGAACATTGTACATTTTAATTCAATCGTTTCGCGGACGCTCCGCAGACAAGTTGCACTACAAACTAACGCCAGCAATAATTACATACTTCCGAGGTCATATGTATTAAGACACCTATAGTGTTACTTCGTTAATTGTACCCCTAGTTGGGCAACTAGTCGCGCAACTAATCGCCCGACTGGTAGCCACTTCCGTCCGTCTATAAATAAATTCGTCCACTAGGTGAGGTTGGCGTAAATTAATTAGAACGCATGTTTTTTTTCAGTTTCAGCAAGAAACGCTCCATTCAACACATTACGTCTAATTAAGACCATTAAGCTTAATAAACACGTATTTTTAGACTAATTCTAAGTTGACGGTTCATAAACATCGCTGACAAAATACAAATTAACTTTAGTAGCTTTAAAGCATTCTTTATTATCAAAAATCTTAAGACATTGAATTCAAGATTATGTTGTATTTTATTATGCTCTGCTGCTTCTTTGGTCGAGTTGTTGCAAGCGGACTACTGATCGAAGGGTCCTGAGTTTGTACCCCAGGTCGGTTACTATTGGATTTTTTTGACTTGCAATTTTAAATCGTCTGGATCAAAGCTCGGTATATGGCAATAGACTCACCCCCCTACTCCATGATGTACGTAACTGCAAGTGGTGAAACCTGGCTATATACTACACTCCTCTGATTACCTTTTCGTGTATATAACGCGTGATGTTTCGTTATTGTTATAACATTATATACCAGGTCCTTTTTGGTCGAGGCAGAGAGCCGGAAATGCCAAATATTTACGTCCTATCGGATCCAATGTACTTCTACATTCTTGCTATCTTCAAACTTCGAATTTAAAATTCGAATTCTACACATATCAGTATGTTATAGAATCGCTAAAGTAATTCAGTTTACAGTCCATTGCAAACAACGAAACATAATGATATACGAATAAATAAGACCGGCTAACAAATGTGGAAACTTCGTAACTCCTCGCGGGGCCGTAACCGTACCCACAGGCCCGTACCGAGCGCAGTACTCCCGTTATTACCAGATATTACACTTATGAACAAGCGCTATTAAACAGCAACGAAACTTGTGCCGCTACGTACATATGCATGCAGACGCACAGTTTTAAACGAAGTCGTTCATAACCCCGAAGTCGCGGGACGAGTCTAATGCACTAGACACACGGTCAAGACGGTCGATGAATGTCAAGTACGGACACACTGTCTATTTACTTATAAATGCTTTAACTTTTTTTATTTATTTGGTCGAATTTTGGTGGAGTGTAAACGTAAGTGGTGAATCGTGGGAGTGCACTCCTGTACCTACCTGTTCGAAGACTACAGGCGTGATGTGACGTTTTTAAATAAATTAATGGCCCATATGTACTTGTTTTGGAATATTATTCCGCCGTAAATAGTCTTAATCCACAACACAACACATTGATGTGTGTTTTTGCTTGACACTGTATATTTCGTTCCGATAACTGTATATTCCGCTATTTTAACTAAGATAAAACATTATGTATCAAATTCAATAGACTACAGTACAAATATAATTATCTATGATTGAATGAGTTAAAAATTTAAATAAAACCTGTATTACGTTCGACACTTACTCTTGCCTCGTGTTTTCATCCCAATACATTAATATAACAGCTTATGTTCATTCTAGGTACACAATATATAATTACAAATTAATCAAGTCGATACATGTCATCAAAAAATTAATTACAGTAACCGCTTTAATCCATCAATACACAATTATTGTGAGATATTTTTATGGACCAAAAATAATAATTCCTTATGTAGTTATGTTTGGAAAACACTTAACTAAAAACCGCTATTGTTAAATAATAAATTGAATGTTCAATTTAACGATAAGTTTGTTTACGGCTGTGTCACGTACATTTCAATTAAACATTTATATTATATAACCACAAAGGATAATCGTTTACATGCGTAAAATGAAGCGATCGTTGTCCTGATGCAAAAGGATATATAATAATTTGCTATCAAGATGAGCATTGGCCGTAGATGGCGCCTCTTGACCAACTGACAAGAAATGGCAAATTTTCGTTTCAACTTCTTCAACAAATAAATGTTCTTGATGGAAACTTCTAGATCATTTTCAGCTAACGCTCCACTCATTTCTTGCAACGTTATCTCGATAATAATATATCAGTCCCTCGCTCGTCGATCGAACGGCCCGTGTGTAGCGCGGATCGCAGGAACCGAGGCAGACTTTGAAATACTTTGGACAGTAGCCAGAAGTCTTTTGGCCTCAAGAAGTCGTTTGCACCAACTTCAGTAATACGATAGAATTGTCATACAATGTTGCTTAGTCAACGCGATCGTCATATTTACCGAAGTTTCTTTATTTTAAAACAAAACTATTATTATTGTATCATGACGCTAGGTCACAAGAGAGAACCAAATGCTAAACAATAATAATAATCGCTACCGATATAATAATGATATCCTGAGATTACTCCAAACACGATCATTTAATGATAAAGTAAGCGTCAAGAGAGCTTGTGGTGTTATGATAACGGGAAGGCTGATAAACTGCATATAAATAAATACTTAAGAAGATATTTTTTAACTTCTAATGTGACTTGTGCTCCTAATGCTAATATTTATTCTGTGATCAATACCACGAACACAACAGTCAGCTTCACTGACCACTACCAGCGGGTCACTCATATGGTCGTAGATTTGATGTACAATATATAGAATAAATGTACCCAATTGTACCCAACTACAGTTGCTAGATAAAACGCATAGCAACTGCCATTACAAATGTAGTGGATTTGAGTTAAGGAAAACGTCCGATGGGCGATAGGCACTGAGTTCGAAGTTACGGAAAACTTAATCGCGCAACGGTGTACGTTTTGAGCTAGGAGTTCGTAGTAACTTCTGTTAAGGATAATTAAAGAAATTTACAACTGCCTGTATGTTATTAGTATGTTGTAACGCTAGCTTCCTCATTGGATTGGCAGAGACCACCGAATGCCCCATGTCTAATGCCATACAGAACTGTCATGTTTCTTCCATATTCAATACTATTTTCATACACATCGTCAGGATACTTACACATCTTAGATTTAAAAAAAAATCACAAAAGCACAGTAAAAGGGTCGGGAAGAAAAAACAAACAACAATTAAGAAATGTTGCATTTTCGTTTATCGTTTTTCAATAAACTTCTATAAGATCTTCTCACCCTGATAATGTTTAGTTCGCGAGTGAAACACGTGGAGGCAAGGAATGTATACACTTGATTTTTTGCGACATAAACAAACACATTTGAAATCCATACTTTTGTATTGTTCTTCTAACAACATTGAGTGCGAATCATTTGTTACGACGAGACGTCCACACCCAAGGGGATTATCTATTCCTACAAAACACATTTAGCGAAGATGTCGTAAACATTGACAAACTCCACATTGTTCTTTGACAGAGTTTTAGGTAAATGTTTGTTGAGAAATAAAGTAATCTAATCGACAGCTTGCACTTGCCCCCGTTGATTGCTATGGTCATAAAGTTTTCTGAGAGGAGACCCATGTCAGGATGAAAAGATTGATAATTATGAATATAGGCGATGTTGTGACTAACACATCCAAAAAAAATTTGTTGTATTTTATGTTACTAACATGCGTTAGTAACATAAAACACAAGAATTTTTTTTGTAACATGTGTTATACACAGATAATAGGCTTACCACCTATTCCACAGTGGGAAATAAATATTAGTGGTGAATCGTGGCAGTGAACTGCACTTTTCCTACCTTTTCGGAAATTACAGGGGTGACGTTACGTTCTTACGTTACACATGATTAGGGCTGTATGGTACTTGTATCATATATTGAAAATAATATTTAAATAACCAGTAAAGTATATATACGTAGCCCAGATTAACTAACCTATGTTTAATTATTAATTAATTAACCTATGTTTTCGTTTTTACATGAGTCAGCCACTTAAAATAAAACAGGAGTATTTTATTGGGTAATTTTTATTTATAAGTAAATGTCCGTGTTGGAGTTAATAATTTAGTAAACTGGATTCAAAGATTATTTGCTGTCAGTAGCCATATATGACGGAAATAATTAAATTGTAAAACCTTTATATGTCTGAATAATAGCTGCAATAAATCATTTGACTGCCTCGTTGGTCGTGTTTGTTGCAAGTGCGACTGCCGATCGGGAGGTCCCGGGTTCGATTCCCGGGTCG
>DWFO01003585.1:0-12149 GCA_018246595.1 Mimoniades nurscia nurscia | reverse complement strand
AACCGGTGAAACGTGGGAGTGTTCTGCATTCCTCTGCCTACCTCTTCGGGGATTACAGGCGTGAAGTTACGTATTATATTTAACGATAATAAAATTCACAATAGAACATAGTATAATTCGTTGATTTTGCACTTTTTTTTAAATCACTGTAGGTATAATTGGTTACACCGCGTTCCGAAAACACTTCGAAAATAGTTAAATTTGCATGTGACCAATCGTTGGTTTATACGACTTCGACGAAATATCTCTAGCTATTTACTGCTATGTATGATTCAGCACTTGGCCAGCCACGTGAACGTCAATAAAGCTCGGCGTCCGGAACGGACGGTCCTTTGTTTAATTTTCGCTGCGTGTAATCGTCGGGAACTGTGGGTTGTAAAATGTTGGGCCGAAGTGAGAACAACTGATGGATGCGCCCTAAAACGACATCTTTATTCTAATCTTTATTTAATTTAATTATTTCCTCAATTAACCAACATGACTTGCATTAAAAAAATTCTATAATAAATCACCAACACTTGTTAAAACTGTAATAAAAAAATCAAAATATAGTAAAATCACTCGGTTAATGTTTTACATGTATTTAAAGTATAACACTAAAGAGCTTGGTGAGTTTTTATAATGGCTTTTCTCTCCACCTAACACCCTTGGGGTCTATAAAACCAATGAAAGAAATATTTTTTATTAACATGCTAATGACCTTAATTAGAACTATGCAGTAGGTTATGATGAAATAAGAAGTTTAAATTTTATTTCCAATGAACTGGATGAATTATACGAATAATCACAGGCGACGTGTAAAAAGTCAAAAGCAACAATCAAACAAGCAACAGTCAAATAAAACAATCATTTTATATGAGAATCTGAACAAATGACGCTCAATTTGGAACAAAGTGGACTAATTAATTATCCAGAAGTCAGCAGTCAGGTTTATAAAAAAAACGTCTATTTTTATATTCAATGAGTATCTATTAATATCGTAAACTAAGTAATGTAATTAAATAGATGATTCATAAAAAAATATTTTTATCAATCATATTTATGTATCGGGACGCTTCTTGCCAGATTTTCTGTGCTTATCAATTGTGATAATCGTATCGTGTATATTGATACACGATACGAGTATCATTACAGCTCAAGCAAACAATGCAACATAAATAGGTATGTCGACAGTTCTTCAGCTAATATATTTTTACTTTGGTTATAAACACATGTTACCAAAACGATGATAAGACCAAGAATACGAAGAATCACGAAGTTTTTTGTTCTCCCATTGGATATGATTCTCCTCTTAAAATGAGCCAGATTTAGAGTGGCCCGCGGTCATATACCGCCACGTTGGCCAAGTACAGGCCAGCACATAAGCAAGGGTATGTAATAACTTATTAGTTTCGTTTGTTGTTTTCTTATGAAACCCTCTATATACAATAACATTATGGATAATATTCTTTTAGAAAATAGGTACAACAAGCTATTATTGTTATATAAAATCACGACGACTTAAAATTACGCAAAGAAAACGTTTTCTGTATACATAAGCTGAATTAATATTTGTACCTACAACACAAATTCATTGTAGGTAATTTTGTGAAAAAACCTATCATAGCCGCAAGCTTTGTTACTTTTTATAATTAGCGGTTTTGTTTAATATATTTCACAACGAAAGCAGTATCATGTGTAACTACACATATGTTAAAATTTACCTTTTTTGTAATTGAGCTACGGGGTCTCCAAAAGATAAAATGTCAACAGATAACAGAGGACAGCCCCTTTTTATAACGAAATCTGTGTACATCGTATTACGCACCAAAACACATCATACCCCTATCTAAGTGATTTAACACCCTGTTTGCACACATTTCCCACTCGTGGCCTTATTCCCTTTGAAACGGACCCTTAGAATACGCGGTACACACAAATTACATGAATATTCAGACCAATAAAATAAATTATATATAAAGTAACAAAATGTGTAACTGTGTAAGAAAATGGTAGAAAAAATCAACATGCTTTAGATTATTGTGTAATATTAGAAAAGATAAGAAAAGGTAGACTTAGCCCATATGGCTTTTGTTTTTTGTACTTAAAAAATTCTTATTTTGCGACGAGACCTGTTCAAAGGTGGACCAATAAAGATAATGATTATGATAAAAATAAAAGTTGGGGCATTTTTTAAAGAACATGCTCTAGTTCAGTATCAACGTAAGCGATTGGCTTTCGTACAGCTGAATTTTACAAGGTTCTATTTGCAATTTTATAGCAACTTTATACATTAGGTCACAGTCGTCAAATTATACTGAGCCCTCCGTGCGGCTTATAAACTTTTGCGCACGGAGTCCGTAGTAAACAAAATCTCTTCTAATCCTCACTGAATGGTTGTAGAGTAAAGGAGAGGCCTATCTCACATTTAACGAGACATGCAATCTCTACAGTAGAGTATAACTGAGTTACACATACCCAACATATCCTCTCTAAGCCCGAATATGATACTGATTAATTTACAAAGTCAACCCAGATGTTTGTTAATTTCAACAAGAGTATCTGCAAGGCTGTAGTGAGCGTGAGCCTGGCTAACTAGATTTTCTTTGTAGTGCCGACACAAATCGACACAAATACTCAATTATAATTGTAGACAATTAATTAAACCACATCAAAGGGAGGGACTAGTTCAAATATTAATTATGTAACGCTAATTAGGAGCGATAAAGCTTATACAAAGCAATCACAATATTGTTAAGGAGCCCAACACTTGGCGTTGCTTATAGAAAATTACATCCTAACGGTAATTTAATCGGTTACCAATTAGTACGGCGACTTTGATTATTTATTAATAGCATAATCTCTTCGTTCTCTTATACGTTACCGGCATACAAAATTAGACAAAGGTTTCTTTCTAAATAAAGTATAATGAAGCTTTCAGTAACGAAAACAATTTTAAGTAAGTTAAAATAATACATTAGTTTGCAGATTTAGATAGTTGAAACAAAAGTTTGTTGCTTAACATGGAGTATCTGAATAAACGTATTACAGCATACATGTACTAATAGAATGCTTAGCGAACATGTGTATGTTACCAAAAAATTAGGCCATATCATTTTCATATTGTAAACATTAAATAGATACCTACTCAATTTCATTATGCAATGTATTTGTTACGTTTGGTTATCATTAATACATTACAGTATCCGGCAGCTGTTGTACAGGACTGATTGCGGCTTACTTACAATGTTATTGGAGGATGACGTCACATGTTGACCAATGATCGGAAACAACCGATTCCAAACGTCCCTTCGGCCTGTCAATGCGCCTAAAACATATTCTTAGGCGCCAGCGTCCTCCACGCGAACGAATTACCGATACTTTAACAAGCCCTTTAACGTTCAAAACTAACCCTTATTTGAATAATTTCCATTAAGGGACGGCTCGGCATGAAAATAAAATCGTAAACCTACATTGACACACGAGGCCACATCGTCGCCAGATTAAATCTTGTTTGCCAACCCAACAGTAACATGTGTTTAAATCTGCCAAATTAATTGGGTTTGAGGTGGGCATTCGGTTAATTTATAGTTTACAAAACAAACTGCTGTAAGCTTATTTTGCGCTAATTTAAATGAATAACAACGCGACTGGGTATAATGCTTGTATTTTATTTCATTTGCTTTGTTATAATTATAGTATCAGAAGTTTCTTAAACTGATATGCGGGTATAAACACAGTTATGAATGTAGGAAATGTACAAATATTTCCGGTCTATAATGGTTGAGATAATTGGTACATGTTGTTCTCTACCTACGTTGTAAGGGAATTGGCGTAATGATATAATAATAATTACGACAAAGGTTTTTTAAATAACTAGAACAGATGACTATTCTAGTAAGTGAAGGAGATATACTCTCTTTGAAGGTCTCTTTATAGTCTCCCTGCGGTCAAAGCGAGGTTACAATGTACCGTTACTTAAGTTAATGCATATGTATTATGAAATGTATTAGTTACTAGCCAAATTAAATTAGTTAAGGCAGCTATTGTCCAGGACTCTGAGCAGAAATAGTCTATTGGAAAATTCCGTTTCTCATGCGAGATTCCTCTGGTCAAATCCAAGAGCACAGTTACAAAACTATATGCGTTTTTAGGATTATATTAAGATATCTTGTTATATTGTTACAATATAATATATATAATGTTCATCTGTGGAATGATAGAATGTCGACCGTGACGGAAATGTAGATTCCGTCCGATAGGCGCGTTTGTGTTGATTTTTGTATTCGACATTTTTATGTGAAGATCGTTACAAATGACCAAGCAGCAGACACAACGGCATCCTGCCCGATTGTCATTTGAGCATCCTACAACAAGGCCTGGTAGGGATAGGTCTAGGACAGGAGGTAGCCCACGTAGTAATAATTGTTAATAAAATATGTCTTGTCACGTAGCATTGACCATTATGTAATATATTTCGATAATCTGGTTACAAGTCTTCATGGAATATTAATCATTTGACTTGACCATTGAAATACTGGATCATTGAAATACAGTAAAATTATTTTTCCCTTTCTCCCATTTTTGTTGGCCTTGCACCCCGCTGGCATACCGCGGCTTTGCGCCGTCTCCTCTGGAGAGACATCTGTTTTGTTATAATGAAACAGCCAGTGACAAACAAACCTCTCGATCAAAAAAAAAGTTAGGGCACTCCATTGGGAAACGTGAATAACAGATGTTATAGTGATATATTCCAGCTCATTATATTGATACGAAATTTATTACGTAATACTCCCTCAGAACAAGGTACGCTGAACCGAGACGAGGTTCATTATAAAATAGGAAAACAGAACACATGCTTTTGTCGTGAATAATTTAAGGTTATATTGCACCATTAATTCGTATAAGCAATAATAGTAATAATAATTAAAGATTTCTTCCATTGACTGCTTTCGGTCAGAGAAAATCATCGTATTATTTATCCAAAGCAGTTTCGCAGTCTAGACTCGCCTTAAGTGGTTTCTTTAATGGCTGTATGCGGACAGGCGTTCACTGCGAACTCCGGTCTCCACTTCACAGACTTCACTGAAGCGAATAATAGAAGAAACCATTGAAGACAGAGCTGGTTACTGTTAATTGAATCTGATATTTCAGTGCCGAAGTTTATTGAAACTATGCGTGAATAGTTCAATGACTTGAAACGTCTATATTATCGTTGGATATTATAAAATGAATGTTTTAAAAAAAACTATGGTAATCATGTATTTAAATTATGATTTATTTATACAGTACTACTATGTACTTTGTGATTATTGAAATAGCTTCGTGGTTATTGCATTGTTATTATAATTGATATTCGCAATTTTAAACACTGATAATTCTGACAAATATTTTTTTCCATGAAACATTACCAAATTTCATGTATTCCACTCCAATGTATTGGGATTCCAAATTTGGGATAATAAAATTGGGATGCAGACTGCTGATCGTAAATAAATTTCTTGTAATAGAACTAAACTAAGTAATCAATCACTCACGCATAGTTTATTATAAAGATAGTTCTTATAGGTTATCATCTTGAACGATAGCACCTAAATAGTAAGATTTTCGAAGCTGTTATATTTGTTACCATTTTGTATGATCTGTTTGTTCTCTTTCATTTGTCTACAATATTGGTTCTTTATATATCTATACGAGGCGGAGTCATCCGTGTCGGTGTGTAAGAATACATTCTCCGATCCGTGGCGGGCTACAGTGTGTCGTAAGAGGCGACCAAACCCGGCGCTGGCAGATCGCGGTATGGCGCGACCTACCTAGGCACAGCTACATGCCGCCTAAGGGCAGCAGCGTAGGGCATACCCCTCAAGGAAGACCTATATTCAGGAATGGAATGCCATAAGCTGATGATGATAATGAAATATCTATATATTAATATAATAGGCTCATCCCGTATTCTACGGTTGACTCTATATCATAACTGGCAATTCGTGGCAGTATGCTCTACTCTTTTGTATACCCCTTCAGAGAAACACAGACGTGATGTCATATTATATAATAGATGCGTATAATCTTTCATCTAATACATATATGTATTAGATTGTATATCTTGTTCCCAAAAAAAACCGTAGATCAGATACATTAGTGCTAGCAACGGAGAATAATATTTAAAATTGGCGAAGTGGTCAATTCGAATTTATGACTGACTGACACTTTGACCGTTGGTCTAATTGTAGAAATGAATGAATTGTTGGCCGTTGTGAAATGTGTTATACTTTGGTATTCACAAAGTTTGAATATTTAGGGAATTTTCACATACAAAGAATGACGTCGGGTTTTCAAGGAGAGAGACATTTGGAACTGTTTAATGTTTGATTACCTGGTGTGATACCAAGTGTATTTTTCCTAGTTTCACGTGTAGCTTTTCCAAGAAATATTGGCGTTCTTGAGACCGAGCAGGAAACAAGTTTTTCATATCGTCTTGTTTCTACGAAAACTAACAATCTTTTCGTCATAATAGTTTTTTTAGGCGCTCAACCATTTCGTCGCCTCCGGAGTATTACCGGCTCTTTATAAGCCTCCAGAGAAATTAGAGCTGAATGTGAGGATAAGAGAACCTGTTGGGGTTCGCGTTAGGCTTTATACGCGTCCTTTTTGTACCACTAGGGATAACATATTAAATAAATGTAACTGCGCAAATGGTTTTTGTTCGGTTTCATTTGTAATGTAACATTTATATAATCAATGGAGCTGTATTATCTTTAGTAATATAATAAAAATAACGCCCTTTCTTGTTTCTGTCGGCATCGTATATGGTTACCAGTGTAGAAGATACCCATCGATACCACTATGATTAAACGACAACTCCTTCTTCAATAGTAATACTGACTACGTTTCGCTGGATATCGTTAATACGGTATAAAAACCGATGACTAGTAGCAACGATAAAACAGGCCACACGCATTACGCCCGTTTGCCACGCAGGAGGTACCAGGTACTGTTCTTAACAAGAAGGACGTCGGAATAATGAACGCATGTAATATATTATGGTCTGTTTCATTGCCATGGCGATGTCACAGACGTGCATAGACATTCATATGTGGCGTAGTGCTCAGCCATAACGACAATGTGTACGAGAGTGAGGTGCATTTGACAACCTTTAAAATACAAAGCAACAAGGTTGTATGCAAGACAATATTTGAGCTTAGCAATGGAAATTATTGTCTGGGAATTCGAGATTTTCGTTGAACTTGTCTTCTATTCTTATTATATCGGCACGCCAGGGATTCCTCAAGGGATAGGCAGGGAGCTACGAGTGAAAGATTTCTTTGTCCTTATGAACCTTAGGTGCTTCTTCTACATTCATCGTTCCAGTTCCGGAGACTTAATATTAAAAATGTATACTGCAATTTATCATGCACTAGATATAGATAGAATTGCATGAACGGGCCCCAAAAACTTAATTTCCCTCTAGACCAATAAACCCAATTATAATTTTATAATAACTCGACAATCCACTGCACCGAATACTTAATGCACTGGAAAGATTTACTGCTGTGGAATACTGAAAACAGATATCAACGTTGTATATTTTTGGCTGCAACTCTTCCATCGCACTGCTAGGCTATGATTCCCAGCTGTGGGAGAACTAAAGTACTTCGCCACATAACTTGAATATACATTGGCAGATATACAGGTGTTAGTGGCAAAAATATTCGTATCTGTCGGATATTTTGAAGCACCACATAAGGATAACAGCCAATGAATTCCAAATCATGGACTCGCGTGGTAAATTTCCACTAGTGGTCGCCTATTACACTACAGACTTCGCCCGCCGTTACCACATTTTACAGTTCGCTTGTAATACTTAACCGAGTGTTTATTGTATTCGCAATCAATCTTTTCGTCTTTCCACTGTTAGAAATAGCTCTCGTCTCAGAGTGAAAAGGCTTAGGGGCATAGCCTGCCAAGCTGGCCAAAGGGCAAACGGTCAATATTCTCAGTCAATATTGTTTTATTTACGAAAAAATGAACTTTTCTTGTGAAGGCGAATGAATGAGAAAAGCGACTCCTTGTAATGTAAGGATGATATCTTGAACGAGCTTTGAAGTGCCCGCGACGAACGCGGTTGTAAATCCAATAAGTTTTGTAAAGATAAATAACCCTTGGGGTGGTTAACTTTTCGATGAGCGACTTTGGATGAGAAAATGTTCTATGCAACTAAATACCAAGAAGTTATTGGAGTTGTACATTATCTTAGTAATTAAATGTTCGTATTGGTGGTAAAATATTGTGCTACTAACGTACTTAATAAAAAAAAATGTGTAATATATTCGTTTTTACAGAATTAAAAACTTGAGGTCTCGTTTAGAATTATATCTCTATGGAAATGAAATATGTGATTCAACTTTGAAGGTTCATTAGGAGCCAATAACTGCTTAATAACGGAATTGTAATAATCTGATAATTTGACACACAATTTTTTCCCTCCCTTTTATCGTTCCACCGTTGGAACATAGGTCTCCTCTCAGAATGAGAGGGTTAAGGCCATCGTCACACGCCTTACAGAACATTTTTTTACACACACATATTCGAGTTTGTTAAAAAACAATTAAACTAATTTGTTAAGCTTCTTGCTGTACTGCTTAGGAGACCTTGACTGGTGAGGCTTCGACACTTCAGTACGGTCATGATTTTACATATGTACATTATTAATTTTAATGTATTTTGTACGTGCCATTTTTATTCTTATATTCCGAATGTCTTTAATATTATGTATATCTATTTCACCTGATTTCGATATCGAAATAAAACATTTTATTTAACAAGTCCTGGCATTATGTATACACAAAATACATCAAAAGATAATAATAGACAGTAAATGACATTATAATTAAACGAGAAGAGAACTTATAACTATGTTTGTAAGTTAACGGTGACTAGCTCGTTTGTCGTGTTGGTTGTAAGCGAAACTGTCAATCACAAGGTCCTGGATTCAAATCCCGGGTCAGGTACTATTCTATTTTTAACATACATTTATAGTAGCGGCTCGGAGACTCTATATGTGTCCGGTGTATTCTGCCTACCTCTTCGGGTTTACAGGCGTGATGGTACGTTAAGTATAAAAGTTTTTAGGTCGTAGTCTGTCACACCGTTGAAGTGCAGACTTGATATGCCTCGGCGAACATTATGGAACACTATAAGATGTGCACTTATTCTTACGATGTTTCTCAATAACATCACAAGTGATATTTTAATCTCAAGAATACACTAATTTTGTAATGAAGTGTGCGTCTGATTCAAAACACTGACCTCCGGAGTGGGCGGTTGAATCAATCGCTGGACAATCCCTCCTTTAATTGAGAAGAAGTATGATAGAAAATAATTAACAGATTGCACAACATATTTAATACTAAATACCTACAATAATAATAGTAATACAATTAAAAATCATCGTCGAATAAATGTATCGGCCGGGTAACCGAAACACACGTTCAATGTTCAGAACCCGAGAACAGCAATATCGTTCAATTGTTCCGCGTAATAGTTCGCGGCGTACCGGAAAAAGTGTCGACAAATTTCCAGTATCGTTCCCGTCGAAATAAAACTACGCACGGTACGCGCATGTTTTCACATGAGGTCGATTGGACTATTTTTCGCATACAATTTACGATTGACAATTTACATTTAGAACATTTTCATTTACAAATTTTGCCCGCGGGAAATATCATTGGGTACAATACATGTAGAACTTACTAAGGTGTGTTTTGCTTATTCGTCCTTGGAATTCGCATGCATAATTTCAACAGTAGGTACCTACTATAGATTTATAATTCTGTTATTGGAAAAAATTTAAATCTCTGTTATTGAAACAAAGAATTGTAAGCACGTCATTATAACTATTGTTTTCTGAAAACTTTGTCTGGACTTGCTTAGAAATATTGGATACATTTAGAAATACGATTTTTAGGATTTTGTTCGATTCAAAGACCAATCTCCTTATAACTGAAATACGTCAACTCGGGTCTCAAGTGTAGTTAAACTTTATCACTTAAGGACCAAGCAATTTTCCCAATTTCGTTCAAGAGCAGACCTACTACTAGATGATTTGTTTTATTTTTCTACGGTTCTGAAGAAATGTACTCCGTCCACCGTTGCCAAGCTTCTTTTAAAGCCTTCCAATAATTTGCAATCAAAACTTTTCCTATAATCATTTTGTTAGTTACATCTTATTGATGAGAAAGAGTATTGGTAAGTCGAATGAGAATTAGAAAGTCACAAAAATTGTCTATTTCTTATTTTTTATCTAATTTTCATTCATCCTCATTACGGCAATCTCCATCACATGTAGAAAATTACAATAACCACTACGCAGACGTTAGGTAAACCCCAATATAATTTGATCACAAGTTCGTTGGTACAGGTCGAGCCAAGGTCATTAGGGTGACGAGATATTTGGGGTTCGTCACAAAGGTGACTTAATTAAGACTACACGTCCAGCCGCAGTATAGAATACATAGCTACGTGATTTGTTGTTGGAACTTCTATAAATTAAATGCTAATCTTGTTAAATTAACGAAAAAATTATGAACTAGTATATATTTATAGGTATGTACATAGGAATATACATAGGTATATTATGTATTGTATGAGCCATCTGGTTAATATAACGCAGGCTTTAATTTAAAACTTTAAATTCTCCGAAATCTCCTCTAAACGAAATACTTTTATAGGCTTCATAACCTTCCTAACCCCTCCGAGCAGAACTGCACAGGGTTTCAGTTTCAGGATTTGCGCGATTCAACAACATAAATCAGATCGAGAGGAAAACTGGCGAAAAAACTTCGCGAGTGATGCAATATGGGCCGCGGCAATTGCTGTTACGACAAAATCTTAATACGCTCTTAAATTATTGTACCAAAAATCGTTATAGCAAAATAATTTTGATAAGCGCTTTACAAGCGTAGAATGTTATATGTAACAGGTATAATAAATGTCCACGTATTTATTTACGATGACCATGAGAAAGATATCCTTGATGCATTTACTCATAGGCTGATGATGAGTCTTATTTAATCTAGATTATTATGTACAGCTTCTTCTAACTGATCATACACTACGAAACATAGGCAATATCATGCCTGTAATCCCCGAAGAGGTAGGCAAAGGAGTGTAGGACATCCCCACTTTGCAAGTTACGTTTAAGTCCCACTATGGAATAGGATGTGATCTTATTGTCATACACTGGGCACGATTCCACACTCCGAGCCATTACTGGAAAATTTCTCCTATAAAATTTAGGAAAAATCCAAAAGTACTCGCCCCTCGACTTCAATCTAGGATCTCGCGATTTTCAGTCGCGCTAGCAAGTACTCTGTCAACGAGGTAGTGTATATGAATGTTTCTTTTATATACAAGTACTTGATTCCCTTAGAATGCTATGTAAGAAAGGACATCCAATAGAAAAGTAATGTCGTCAATTTCTTCCTGTAAATCGCGTGTATAAAATTAAATTTACATTACATATCACCAAACACCTGTCTCATAAAGTCGGAAACTTGCGAAATTATAAATCGTGCGACAAATTTCCAAGCACACTTTAATCTGCAACTTGTAAATTACTCCTCAAAACATTTTCGCCTCGTGCTGAGGTATTACAACGCTGACATAAATCAAGAGGAGGTATTAAATAAAGAATTATGTTCTTGGCGCCGAAAATTAGCCTCTTACGTGGAATTTTAAGCGGAAAAGAGGAAGCTGGAAAATTTGTCAAACTGTGATTTAGAGCTATATTGGTTATACATTTATGTAAGGTAGCTTTTTTGGAAGTAGGATTTGGAAGTCCGTGGAAATCGACAACTATGTCGTGCCTTGCACACCTGGACATTGGCAGGTGGCTTACCGCGGCCTGGATATTGAACAGTGTGAATGTGAGACAGCTTGTGGTCGAACGTGGATCAATACGAAAATATATAAAAAACGTGGTTAAGTTTTAATGTTCCTACTTGTAATGGCTGTCTCGTTCGTCGCGTTAGTTGCAAGCGCTACTGCGGATATTTTCAAATTCAAATTCAAATCTCATTTATTCAAAATTGTTTCATAAGAACACTTTTTGTACGTCAAAATGATGCTACCACCGCTTCGGAAGATGCCTCGCTATGGAGAAGAAGCGG
>DWFO01003584.1:0-12150 GCA_018246595.1 Mimoniades nurscia nurscia | reverse complement strand
ATTAAACTACAGTCAGAAAATCAGACAGATTGCTATGATACAGTTCGGTAAAATTTGTTGACATTTTTGAAAATGCAATCCGGTCAAACGCTACGCGAAAAATGTCTGAAATTGGTATTTTCGAGTTCGGAATAATCAAATCTACCAATTTAATCCGGCTGTGGCTGTATTGCTATGATACAAAAATTTTGGTCGTGGGCTCTCTAACTATTAGTTTAAAAAGCGGTGGGCAATTTGTTTCAAGCGTTAATATCAACCTCTGTAACCCGTTTTACTGCCATGGGCGTAACTCACTCCTCAACGACGCAACCGGGATCGCTAATACGTTTTTCTTTAGGTAGGATAAAAATTTGAAAAAATCTCGTACTACAAGATATTATGGAGAACCTGTTATATGTATCTCACGTTTGGATTTTTTTTTAAATATTAGCTACATCTACTACGCTACTCGATCATTAGTGTAATTATCAAGATCAAGTAGATACGAAAGAAGAACATGTAAATATTGAACATACGTTAGCACAATTATGTGAAATGGACAGATTGTACAAGTACATGAACATCTAAAATCTGACGTGCATTGATTTATGTTTTTCGATGTTTTTGTACATTTCGAGGATAATCTTGATAGAAACCACAAATGGAATGCCAATAATGAATGGTTCCATGTATTTCGATGATATGATTATTTTGCAAATGTTAAAGCCAATCGTCGGTGTCATTTGAGTTCGAGTGTAATTCGTCTAATTAAAATACACTATATATTTCGTTAAAAAAACCTCTTAATATTTAAGAAAAAAGTACTAGAATTTGGTACTGATACTGAATTTTACTTGACTCCAACAAAAAATATTTTTTCGAAAAGCATTGTCAAAACAAAATTACACTCGACTTAATGAACTGGACCATGAATAAGATCTGCAAATGGATTGCCAGGCTTTATTGCTTTAATGTTAAGGCGTTCATAACCCTTTTGCTATGTTATTTCGGTTAACAGTTATGGTCAATTGGCGATACATTAGGTCTTTTTACCTTCCTTCGGCATATAGTACTTGAATGTCGCGCTAGTGTCTATGGATAATGTTCGCCCTGTGGATTGTCATTAAAAATTCAGTTTTTTGTCACACTTAGAGATAATACTTGTACATCACTAATTAGTGTCTTTTATCCACAAATAACTGCCACCTTATTTTACAATAGTTGATAAACAAAACATATCTGTGTGCAGTTTTTATATTGCCCGTTTCAATAGCATATTTGGTCGTGAAATACATTTGATTGAATATCTTAAATGTCCGATACTGATGTAATTGTCGCAATTTGACAAATAACAATAACATTACACAAACCTTTCTCATGATTTTATAAACACGTTCATTCGTTAACAGAGTAGCTGATATATGTATATGTTTCTGCAAAAATTTTACCTTCACCAAACGTAAAGTTTTAATACTCATTACGTAAGAATCGTAAACATATAATAAAAAATTTAAATCATCGTACCTTGCCAGTAATAGCTTCCTGGAGCTCCCATGAACAGTCGCTGTCCATCCTGATAAGAAAGAAAATAACGTTAATTATTTTTCTCTGATTTCATTATGTTATAAATAAGCTATATATCAACTATAAGTATTAATACATACAGTTCAATGTGGATAAGGTATAGTATATAAGAACAAAACGTATTTATATACGTTTTGTTCTTATATACTATACCTAACTATAAATTACCTTATACATATTATCAACATGCCCTACTACATGTGAATCATTTTGTGATTTTTGAATTTTATGTTGTTCAAAATATTTGTAACTCAAGTAGGTAAGTTTAATTTGTAAATATTTATTTTTGTTCTATATACTTATTATTTATGCACTAGTATGGTGAGGAAATCGACACTTGTATGGACTGGAAATTTAGGGAAACACGAAAACTTATATCACTATAACAATGAAGCTATTTTCACCATCTTAACTAACTTACATACATCTACGCGATTTTAACAACATTGAGTCGGACCGCATACATACTACTCATTTGTCAGATGTCAAACCATAACCCACGGAGAAGGTTTTTGAGATAACAGGGAAATTGGGACCCGTTAAATTTTTATAGTGGCACTCATGGCAAGCCGGGATCGTGGCCCAATCGCAGAGATAATACCACTTTATGGTGTGATCTTTATAGGATTCCGCTTATAACTTTTAATGGTTTTATTATGGTTATTCCAATTCATGGTACAATAAGGTTCGATTTAGGTACATATATATAATTCTATTTCGAGTAAAAAATGCGCAATATGGTTTAATGCTCATATGATTTTATCCGTAATTTAAAATAAAAATCTTCTACACATAAAAGTTCGCTACCAATGTCATATATACTTTAACGTATTTGTATGCAAATTTTATGACAAGTATCCAAAATAGTAAATGTGGTTTTTCATTTATATTTATTCACATAACAGAAGGTGATGGAAGAAACTACGGATTCACTCGAAAAGTACAACAGAAATGACAAAAAGGAAACAAGTCGTATCATTTGCATAAATTTTCTCAAACTTATGGTACGGTTAACGCAGTTGAATGTTTAGTAAACACAGCGTTAGTTCTACGGCGGAATAATAAGGTACGAAAATCCTATCCGTCTTTTAGTCAACTAGCTGTAAAGTAGTAAAATGATCTAGAAATTCTGGTGGTAATTTCTTTGTAATGCACGCTCCCTCTTATCTCTTAGTAACGACAGAGCAGACAGTAAGCAGACATCTCGACAACTAGCGGCGTGTGAACGCGTTGATAATGGACAAGCTACAAAAAGTGCTACAAATATCACCAACGCTCCATGTGTACCGATTTGTTGATACAAATTTGTTACCACTCATAGATAACACTAGTTTTTTATTGCGGTAAGCTCTATAGTTTTTAAAGTGAAGAGTGGAGATCTATCGGGGCCACTCTATAAAATGCATTATGTTAGGATCCATTCCAATGAAATATAAGGACAGTGAGTTCTTGTATCAGTTTAAATAGTTTCAGTGAGGATTATATAAATTACGAGGTAAAATCAACGAAATAAAATTGCGAAGTAAACAAATTATAATATTACAAACGTTTATTTTTGGAATAAGTCTTGATGACTACATATTATTTCACAATAGTTTTTGAAATACTATAGTCACAGCTTTATAGCCATACTATTCTCGTACTACGTTTTATGCAAGTGACCACTTCAAAGCAATTTCTATTACGCTACTGTGAGGGGAGATGTGCTGCGGCGTGCTCGGGCGCCGGCCCAATGATAAATAAACATGCGCGTACGCGTCACACCATATAAAGAGCGACAAGCGCTGCGTATGCGCGCGCGCACGCCCGTATCGCCGCTGGTCCGTGGGGTACGATGTCAAATCCAAGTTATGGCGGTCTGTTTTGGAACTTTTTTCTTGGATGACTAACATGGGTTTAACAAGACAAGACATGCTGCCGTTCAGCCAACTGAAGATTTAATAAATTTATCGTTTCAAATTTCCCTGTAAACAAGCACATTGTTTCAGACGTACAATGTAATTACTTGTTATGATATTAAATTAAGTTGACTAAAAATTTATATGTAATATAGTGACTGAGCTGGTGCAGAAACAAATCAATGAATTATTGCATATCTAATGATAGAAATAAATAACAAACTAAGCAGAGAACTATTGAATAACAAATATATTTATAACCGCGATGAATTAGCAACTGTACAATTATATCAAAAAGAAAACATTTCTTTAGTAAAGACTTCCTTTTAAATTAACTTTTAGATTTTAAACAGGTATTCTCTAGATTCGATGTCAAGTTCAATATTTAAATTCATTAAAAATGGAATTATTACTAAATATAGCGTATGCGATAATTTACGTAGCCCATAAAATAGTTTAAATTTTCTTTAATCTATAGGCTTAATGTGATATAGACAGAGATTGTCATCAACATCAATAGGGAAATAAATTGACTAATCTTTATTCCTCACGCCTGTTCCATGGATTCATTTAGTTTCAGCCGTAAAATTTTCATTTCTATCTAGTGTCCCTTTCTTTTTCTTTTTACAGAATTATCACCTTAATCCTGCTACACTTCTCGGTCGCTGCACATGTTATTCAACGACATATTCAACCATGCCCATATATTTCGAACGATAAATAAAACAATTATTCGAACAAATCCCTAAATGTCGCCGATTCAATTCGCGAGCGCGCGTATCGCTTTTACCGCCAACGCCATTGTCTGCAAATGGCGGACGTTTACGGTCGCGTTCCGAAACCATGTTTGTAAATCCACAAAGAATGTTTAAGACGTTGCAATGACAAGGAATTTTGTTTTGCATAGGAAAAAGGCAATGAGAAATAAAATTATTTCAAATATAAGGTGCACTGGCATGTCTGGTTTATTACATCCTTGCTGTACATGTATGTATGGTACGTTCGTAGAAATAAAGTTCTACGTTTCTCAGACCTATTTACTAGAAAAATATCATAAGTCTTCGATGTCATAGACCCATTAGTAAGTAAATCAAATTAGTACTCGTAAATGTTGGAAATAATGCTTCCGTTTTAAACTTTAATAAATATTATGTTGCACATACTAGACCATCGTAGAACTATCGTGTATTTTTTATATTTCTTTAAAATACTTGACCATATTACACATCTATTGCTTTGTTTTTAATAATCTTTTGTAAATCCATTACAATGATTCCAAAACGAACTGGCTTTCTAATATTCCAAACTTTTTACATATTCCGAAAAAAAACATAGTGCGTAATTCATTCATTGATTTTGCATCCGTTCGTCCATCGCCAAACCTATTACGATTCAACTCGTTTCTGCAATGAATAGTAATGAATCAATTGCACCTGAGATCACACCTCCTCGTATTCGCGCCATTGTATAAAAAAGTTAATGTGCATAAAAGATACAGACTTCAACAACGGGTTCAGGCTTAGTATATCTTCAGGGTTTAGAACAGTAAAAAAGGGTTAGGTATTACTATATAATACTGGTATATTACAACTTTCCAGAATTTGAGCGGATTTTGCTAAATCACAAAATGCCATTGTTGTGTGCCGGTTTCAAAAGTATGAAAGAGTAACACTTAGTTGAAAGACCTTCTAATTGAACCCACAAACCAGCTGTATCTCATTCAGACAGATTATATATGTATGAAAGGTCTTAAACTTACAGGTACGCGCTAACGCAAAAAAAATGTCATGTTTAGGTGGTCGGTGTCACCGTCGCCTACGAACATTTGCAACATTGGAAGAATAGCCCAAAGTCGTATATTAATGTGGTGCTAGAAATACTAACTACTACTAACGTTACACAGTACGTGGCAAGTCATTGTGATTCCATCGTTGTGCTTATCACAAAATACCACTTGAGAAAACGATCACGTGAACATCTCCAGTGACATCAGGTAAATCTTGATAATTTATTCACCGCGTTGTGGATTTCGTGTTGGTACGATGGAGATAAAATCCACCGCTCGTTTATCGCGAAAACGTGTGTCACTACCGCCTCGGTGGTTGAGTGGTGCAAGCGCAACTGCCGATCGAGGGGTCCTGAATTCAAATCTCGAGTCAGTTACTATTGGATTTTTCTAACAAGCATTTCTAGTTAAAATTTTTAATAGTGGCTCGGTATCTGAAAATGTGTGTATGGCAATAGGCTCCCCCTATTCCATAGTTGGTTGTAAATTAAACTGGCGAAAAGTGGGACTGTTCTGCAATCCATTGCCTACCTCTACGGGGATTACAGGCGTAACGTTACGTTTATGTAACATTCGTGTATAATTAAACTTAATATCTATAAAAAGCAATAGTAATATTCACGGTAGTGTCTCGAAGACATCGATTTTTCAATTGCTGCAAGGATCCATAACTCTAAGATAGTATGATTCTGAATACAATTGTACCACAGTTGACTGGCCTGTTGGTGCAGTGGTTACTGACACTGACTGTTGCGCCGGTGGTCGTGGGATCGATTCCCACCCAGAATAAATATTTGTATGATGAGCACAAGTATTTATTTTTTTGTGTCTGGGTGTACAAAAATATCTATTTAAGTATATATTTATATGTGTATATGTATGTAATTTATCAGCTGTGTGGTTACCATACCACAAGCTCTGTTGATGCTTACTTTGGGCTCAGATGGCCGTGTGTGGAGATTTCCCAATATATTATTACCTATTATTATTATTAAACTACGAGTATATCTTCAACGAATATTAATTCTTTACGGTTAGTATATATCGTTTGTTTATAGTCTCCTTTAATATTTATTATCAACATTACTTAGACGATTAACAATAAAAGACGAAGGGCTAAAATTGAAAGTAAAAAATGGTTCAGCCACCAATGCTTCTTTACAACAAAGGAAAGGTTTTCTTGATAGTCATTTATGACGCCGAATTGTTATGGTGTCAGATAATGGAAATTAATGGTGGGCTCGTGCTCACGTACTGAATGCAAATTGATTTTAATTTTGTGAAACCCAACGCTGCCACATTTGGCATTCTCGCGTATTTATGGCCCAGAACGTGATGTGTGTGGTTTCCCAGAAACGATTATATCTCTCGAGTTATTATTATGACGACAATTTCCTTGCCTAAAATTAAAATGCTTTCGAAATGTAAGATTCATTGTGAAACCCAGCTATTAAAATAGAGATATTATGTAGTGTTAAAGTGGATGACAATGAAATAAGTATTACGCTATCAAATAAGAAGTCATAGTTTCGTTTACACTTCAACTAATTCTTGAACGTGCCAACAGAATCCTTGACACGCACAATTATATCAATATTAATATTAAGTATCAGCGATATAACGGTTATGGAAACTTTGTAAGGTAACCAGCGTACTTGAGGATTCAGACAAGTGTTCTTCGCAGCGCGATAGATTTTAAATCGATTCTTGTCCCATCGCATTTCAAGGGGAGAATTGTGTCTAAAGCTAATAAACAAAGAGGCTCGTGGTGACGACAGGAACTCTTTGTGAAACATTGAATATATTGCCCAAAACCACAGTGCACTATAAAAGTTTAATGTTGTTCTTGTTAAGGAAACAGAAGAGCACAAAGAATTATAGCTATAATCTAATGTTATATACACTTTTCTGTTCTATTCCGCTTAGTAGGTTATTAAACGTGCATAATAGATCGTAGCAACATGTGTGTCGATAGTTCAAACCTGATGGCACAATGCCAACCTCACACTCGCAACTTGATCGCGTTTCCCGCGATGTTGCGCACGAGTCTGTCCAGCATTGTACCTGTCCTGATCAAATTTCGCACTCATCTCAAAAGCTGTATTTTGAAATAATGTGAGCTTTAAAATTTATATTATTCAGCATTTTTTCTTGCTTTGGTTCTTTTGTCATGATTTTTGAGACGCCCTAAGTGTGCCAAAGCGACCTTTTTGTTTATTTATAGTTACTTTTATTTTTTTGTAAAAATTCCAAATTCTGCGTCATATTCGTCTGTTGTTTTATAGTCTGAAATATTACGTTGCAAAATCTACAAATAAATCCGAAATTATTTATCTGGCTATTTTCAAGCGTTTCCTTCTGATCTCCCGCCGTTCTGTTTACTTAGCTTTTTGATACAGTAACAAGGAGGTATGAAGAATTCGCACTATATATCAATTTTCTCTAGTATTTGCTCGCGGTACTACCATTCACCTATTTCCTGTTGAAAAGCAGCAGACAAATGGATATCAAAATATATTTCGGTTTAACTGGTGACGGATAAGGTACAGCCAACTTAATTCAAAAGGAAAGTTTTTCACCTAGAAATGATTTCAGATAGGATCACATATCTGAGGTTGGAAACAAATTTTCACGAACTACAGTAATAGTTTACAGCAAGTGTCGTATTTTCTATCAAGCAACTTAACAGAAACTATCTGGTTTCTCCGTTGGCAGTAACTTATTCATATCCTTGAGCGTAACACTAGTAGAGCTTAGGTACTGTATAAGTAGGGCTTATCTGTATTGCAAGTCAGTTGTAAATGTCGAGAAACGCGCATTGGAGAAATATAGTTCAAACGTCCATAGTTAAGGGTGAATAGTGTTATGGCATTTTTAAAAATGAAATTCATTTCATACTACAGCATTTCTTACTTTCATGTAAGTATGTACTTTCATAGGGTCTAATGAAATTATCTCGAAATACCAAATTTATTTTATACCAGGAACCTTGGCTTTCACATGGACGTATAAGGCGTCAATCTATCGAGCTTGTCATTCAAGCGCTATCCCAACAAAACCGCATCAGCCAAATACAGAACACTATAAAGCAACTAGCGGACAATTCGATTGACTACTATTTTCGGAATAGACATCGCCGTGTGGTTTTGTCTTATTTTTTGCGCTGGCAACAATAAAAGATTTAATAATTCATAAGGGCGCGGCGGTGCCCGCGGTTGCGCGGGCGCATTCGTGTCACGTGCGCGCCGCACGATGCGATCACGTTGATAATTCTACAAGGCAAAAATAGTACTATTCCCACGATCGTAAAATCACGATGTTTTACATCGCCTCCCCTGTTTTTGCAAAGCTGAAGACACGTTTGACTCTCGAGTATCTTGTAGGTTTGGAGTATCTTTTCTGTCATTTTAGCATGCATGTATTGTTTTATTACCTTTTGTAAATTATTAACGTGTCTCTTAAGGACCGAACAGTCTTTTGAGGATATATTATGATTTATATATTATTATTAACAATATCAATACTTATGTACTTATAGGGAATGTTACATATGTATATGCACGCAGAATACAAATGAAATACATTATACCTGTAAGATACTGTTGAACGGATATTATAAATAAATAAAACACGAATAAATGAAAAATTCAATTACAGATAAATGTATGGTAGAATAACTTACACACCGCTCAAAAATACTGATGAACTTAAATTTTAACCAATACATTGTGCAATTATTTAGTATATGTATATAACAAAAAAAATATTTGCCGACGAAATCGCAATTACTGTGGCAAAATGATAACCGCAAGGCGAGATTTACTTATTATTTTTGGTAATAAAACGCATTTAATTTCAATGCGGTGCGAGAAATTGAATGCGAATGGAGGTTTATGAAAATGAAAGACAATTTCAATGGCCCATTGACGTGATGCTGAGATGGTAGTATAAGGTCGCTTTAAGATTTAAATGATTTACCTCCCAACTGCAAAATCAGAAATACATACAATTGTTTTGTTAGCGTTTATTTTGCAATATTTCATGATTTATAAAGTGCCGCCGAACTGGCCTTCGCAACTTCACTAAATAGGATTGTCAAACCCAGCTCTAAATAATTAGAAAATGTAATAAGATTGGGAAGTAGACGAATCCCGCTCCCCGCCTCCTAAATACACAATTCGTGGGCGAAATATGTCAGATTATTATTGCAATATAGTAACCCCATGGTAAATACACAAAGAAGAAATAAAGACATAGACTATTGATTTTGAACCTAGTACAAACATCCCTACGAAATAATTATCAAATTTATAATTCTGTACATATGTGAATTCCTAAAATAAATATGAAGGTGTTCTTAAGATAATAAAAACAGACATGAAGGAGTTTAAATTTCAAGCCAGTTTTCGAAATTTAAAAAGTTAAAATTTAAAAGTCCCGTCTGAACTAACATGTTCGTCAAGATACAAAGTTGATTACCGTTCCCAACACATTAAGCTGACCACTATTATTATTACATTAAGACTAAGATGCCACCCTTTATGATTTATTGAGGGTAATCCCAGTTCTCAATTGTGTATGATATATTCATTCAAAATACAATATTTAATAAGCTACACATATATTAACGAATCAGAACAGTGATATCACTGCCCCTTACTAAAAAACATTAAAATATTTTATAACTTAATCACATTAACAATAAATAAAGATGATTTACGAATTTCAATTAATTTTACGATTTATTACTTAAATTGTAAAATTTAGAAAAAAATTATAATTGCCAGGTATTTAACCTAATTTGGAAATTGTTTTATCCTACATTGAAACAAATATTTGGAAACATAAAGCTCTCACTAACCTTTGATACTGCGGCAGAAAAACCGGCCTGGCACAAGCCCGTCTTGCGCTGTCCGGTGCTCGCTGCGAAATTTAAAAGATAAATTAATCATACAGACACAGACGTCGTAGAGTAGAACAACACAGAATAGATGTCAAATAGAATAACTTTAAAAATCTGTATTGCCATATTCAAATGGTTTTAATAACTCTAATTTAATATTTCTTCACTGTTACTTTCATTAATTTATGTTTCATTAAAATACACAACGATTTCTGTTACAATCAAAGGCAATATTTTGGCTAAGAGTTTGAAAAATATGTACAAATGTATATGCCAAGTGATATGTGACATTGTTTATGTATCCGTGGCTTATCTATTTGACATCTGTACTATGGTGATACATTTAATAAGAATAATGTTATTTCTTCTTCTTAGTCGTGTACTCCTGGCGGAGTAGTCGTGGTTATGGATTGTATAACGGGTTGGTTGCAGCTTTTGAGAGGCCTCTCCACTTCTCTCTGTTCACGGCACTGAATATGTTATATGTTGTGCAAATTGAGATCCATAAAAATGTTTATTATCAGCCCAAAAATAGTATCGTCGCAGTATAATGAAGCACCCTATGAACTGCCTCCTTTAAAAATACACACTTATAGGGTACATTTAGCAGGAAATAGATACTGAGTATCTTAAGTAGATATTTTGTACCATGACTTCACGTACATATACTTGCATACGTATTTACTAATACATATATTCATGAATTTTCCAGTTTATATTAAAATACGGATTTTCTATTCTACGTGTAGGTAACATACTAGGTACACAATAATACAATAACATGCAATATTATACACACAAGGAATATTACAAAGAAAAAAAGAAGAATTTATTTCCAAAATACTAAATTATGCTCAGAATGAAGTTACAGTTTACTCATAATATTGTCTTGAAGATTTTTTTCGTTGCAAAACAGAATTCAAAAAATAACATACATATTTTCAATAAGGTAATATTTACACTACTCTTTATTGTTTCAAAGAGAAGTTTTATTATTTGCAAAAACCAGTGCTGCCAGTATTAAAATCATTGAATAACATTTAATAATATCAAATGTAGTGGTAGGGAAGTGAATGTTGCCAGTATTAAATTAATGATGTAATATCAGGTTTAAAGTTGAATTCGTAACTAGGCGATGAGAATGAAATTTATTTTTTCTCACGTGTGTTAATGTGTTTCGTGACAATGTACATTAGGTACTACACTGTACAGGTGCTATGACATCGATACCACATGTACATACTCACCCTCCTCCACGGTTCGAAACCCTAGACAAAATTTATATGTAATTATAAATATATCATAACAAATACATCATCGTATAGGTACATATATACTACAGGCACTAATCATATCACAATTATTAGTTACTTACATTTTTTAAAACTACTTATTGATCAAAGCATTAATTCTTGTTTTACATAGGCTCGATGTGCCAAAAATAAATTCTAGTGACGGTACTCTTCAAATATGAATATAATTAAAATCTTCCAGACACATCGCAGCACTATAAATATTACAAAATACTGTAACACATCATGATATTGTATCTATTTTAAAATACTCATTGTATATTATTACGCGATGTAAAATTTACGTACTACTCTATGTACTTAGTTACTACTTGCAATTCATGTCGATTAAATTCTTAATTACTCCGTACCGTTACAGCAAATAATATGGTATAGAGTGTGTAATTACTAAGCACCAGTTAGTAAATTAATGTTACTATCGTAATATTATATATATTATGTCGTCGGGAAGTAATAATAAAACTATAAATAAATCAAGGCATTGTGCCGTTACGCTACGTTACGCCCGTCAATCTAATTTCACCTCTCAATCCGCCCCATTACCGGCGGAAGTGATCGCAAGCTTTTCGCGCGCTATAATGCGGTCATGTTATAACCTGTGCGTCATCACATTTTTGCATTTAGTATCTAAATTAGCAAGCTATTCATTGTTATGTCCGTTTATATAACAAATAATATTATACATAT